>JBBUKS010477348.1:0-17108 GCA_038050645.1 Hedychium gardnerianum
CAATTAATATATCCGAGTGAGTCTTCCCTGGATACATCGGTGCTCTTGCACATGGGGTTGGATAGGACCATGTCAAGCTTAGCGTAAGCCCATGCTACACTAGCATGATAGTTTTCCCCTCAAAAATCAAATTCCAAAGGGTATTTTGATCAAAATAGCCCTCTAATAATTAAAAAATAATTATTCTAGAGGTACATTTTAGTTAAACACTCCTAAAATGACTGAAATATTATAGAAAATTTATATATTAATACGCCAACCCTATCATTTATCATAACTATGCATCCACACCGACACCAAATTTAGGGAGAGATGCTGAACTTTTGGATTGAAAGAATATTTTAGAAGATATCTTTGAAGAAGATGCAAATTGATAGAGTAATTCTTGATCATAATTTCCAATATGAATATTATGTCTTATCCCTCCTAGGAATGTTGATGCGTGGCTCACTAGTGTGCTAGCGCTGATGTTGACTTTCATCGTCGATCTCCAGGTAACAAGAAGAGCCTTAGGAGAAGTTCTTGCACCTCCACCTGAGATAAACTTGGAGGAAATGGTAAGAATGACGGCCAGGGAGTTCCTCGACGTAGTCACTCCGACGCTAAAGTCAGTTGAGGTGGAATTGAGAAGATAAACAGTAGCTAGGGTTTGTAGAAGTGTATGTGTGCGTACCTGTGCCTGCGAGGACAGATAACCTTTTATAGAGTTTGGGGATTAACCTCCACGTTCTCCATGTGTTTCATTATTTTCACCCACGTTACTCTATTTACTCCTATTTACTATGGGTAAATGGCTATGTTCCCACATTCTCTGTCGATAACGCCCATATTTTATGCGTCCATGTTGGAGCAACGACTATCGATTTCCAAGAGATTGGGGAGATATTATGATCATGACCCAAGTAACCGGGGACTATTGAGAGCCGGGAGACCCAGGAGTCGGGCAGCTATTAGTAACTGGGAGGCTCTTAGTAGCCGAGAAGCTATTGGTAGCCGGGAGGTTGTTGGTAGCCGAAGTCCATTGGTAGCCGAAAGTCACAAGAACCAGGAGATCCCAAGAGTCGGGGCTACTGGTTTCTTTAAACTGTCACCTTTGCTTCTATGTTGACTTACGCATCACGTGGCACCCTCCGATTACCTCCTATATCACATGTCTCCCCTTCAAGTTTAGTCGAAGGAGGAGCTATCTGATTAACTGGACAAATGTGTGGTCATGTGGTATTCTTTTAGACTTGACCCGAGATTTTACATTAAATGCAGGATTTGATATCATTAACCACAACCACGCCTTTTTAAATACCCATCACACTCAATCTGTCTTAGTTTCCATGCTTGGGTGTGTCAGCATGCTGTCGAGGTTATATCGTATTAATGTGATGTGACCATCTGAGAGGATAACGAGCGGTCGCCAGGATTGTGATGATTTGTAGAGATTTTGGCATTATCCTCACGCCTAATCCAACAGCTGAATATCCATTCCTCCCTTTTGATAGCAGGCTTTTGACGATATGGATTGAGTGAGTGCAATATATATAGGTCCTTCAACAGGACGCTTTTATCTGTCCCGTGTGATTTCTATCTTCATATTGGTCGTATGTACTTGCTTCGTCGTCGATTGCTCCTATCATCTTCCACCTCTTTTTGTAAGTTCTCCATCCATCCTTTTTTCCTACAATCAGTTTCTTTAGCCCCCTTGTTCCTCATAAAAATGATTGTTAGGCCTTCATCTTCCTCCCCTTGGTATAGGTCGATAGAGTCTAGTTTCACAAATGGTTCTTTAGATAGGTTAAGGACAACCTATGGTATCCTGGTTGACCATCTTTTGAGGCTGCCTAATGGAAATGACCGTCTAGATCGCCCTCGACCAGGATGTCTTACTTTCTTCAGGGGACAATTAGCAAATGAGCTATGATTCCCCATTCCTCCTTTCTTTGCGGAAGTATCTCAATACTTTCATATTCCCTTGTCCCAGTTGAACCCGAACTCCTTTCGAATTTTGACTGATGTTTTTATTCTTTTCCGATTATATGGTGTTCCTCTTTCTCCCCATGTCTTCCATTACCTCTTCTACCCCAAGAAAATGGATGATGGGGTATTTTTTTTCCTGCCAAAATCGGGGTTAACCTTTTGAAGCACCTTCCCTCCTATCATAAGGAGTGGAAGCCCCAATTCTTTTTCATCAAGCCCCCTAGCCCTATATCTTGGCCAACTTGATGGAAACCCCGGATGCCCGAGTTACCCACTTTGAGGAACCACCACTTGGAGTGGTTTTTTTTCTAGATTTCTAAAAAAATGAAGGACTTGAGTTTTGACGGCACTCCACTGCTTGAGGAGGGTTTGCTGCATCTATTCGGGCTGAGTCTCGTCCCGACTCCTTTGCGCACTTCCTTCGGTAAGATTTTATATTCATCATATATTTGGTTTCTAATTGAAAACTTTTTTTTCTATGCAGCTGCTACCATGTTGCAAGCGGCTTTGAACAAGGCGAGCGAAGGAGTTGGAGGCTCGTAGGGTCGAGATTGTCAATCTAACTGTAGAGGATGCGCGTTGACAAGAGGGGACCTCACATGTCGTACCATCAATCCCAACAGGGGTGGTTGTCCCCCCCAACGGCAGTGTCACCAGCCGCCGAATTGCTAATCATTGCTTTGCCTATCGTAGAAAGGGTAGCCTTCGATGAGTCAGGGTTCCCTCTAAGGATAACTCGAAAGAGGCGTCACTCTGTGCTGCATCGTACAGCCTAGTCGTCTTTACAACCAGACCCAATCCCGATTTCTCCTTCAGGAGCCCGGACCCTAACTCCTACTATGGGGTCAAAGACTTCCCAGGTCAAGGCCCGAACTGACAGTGAGCCAATGCCTTTGCCAATTCATCTTCCATCTTCTTCGCATGAGTCAGAGAACCATCCATCCTGGGGCGATTCCACCTCTCCTCATGTCGCAACTCCCCTGTTGGAGGGTAGGGCTAGGGCTTCACCTGCGGTAGCTCCCCGAGCCGTCGGGAGGGCAAGGAGCCTGCTATTGTAGTGGAGGAGACCTCACAAGAAGGAGAAACTCCTGGGGATGGCCATCTAGAAATCATCCTTTACGGTCCCGTGGAGACTAGGTGGACAGCCGGAGAGGAGGTAACTAGGGACTTATCCTTTAGGGGTTTGGCTGACGAGTTGATGGTGACCGGGGCCGAGCACTTATCCAAACTGATGGTGTTCGGCCAGCGCTTCGGAAAACTGTGGCGAGGGCGCCAGGAGATGACCGCTTAAGTGGCGGAGTTGAAGGTGCAACTGGCGTTAACCCTTTCCACTGACCTTGTGGTTAGCCTGAGGATGATGGTGAATGAATCCTGCCTAAACAATTTGGTTGGTGATCCAACCTCTATCTAGGCGGAGCTTGTCTGGGTGAGGAGGATGAATGCGGACTTGCGTGTGGAGAAGATTCAGGTGGTCCATGACCTGAGCACTAAGAGGTGTCGAGTCGATTCTCTGGAGGCCAAGGTGCGTGCCTTGAAGGAAGAAAGGAGGAATCTGCGAAAGTAGCTGAAGAGGAGGAGAGAGATGGCGAAGACCTCCGCAAAAATCTGGGCAAAGAAGCTAGAGGAGGCAAGGACCCAGGCGATTATAGCCCAAGTTGATTTAGAGGTTGGCCGAGAGGTACTTGGGTCACTAAATGTGGAGTTGAGAGTGACCCATACTTTACTTGAGTCATCTCAAGCGTTGGCGGAGGCTCGGCTGGAGGAAATAGAAACCTACCGAGCTGAGATAGAAGTCAAGGCAGATGCAGAGGCAAAGGCGGAGACAGAGGTGGCCCTACAAGAAGCAATAGAGTCGTCCAGAAAGGCCTTAGAAGCTTACCGAGCTTCGACGGAGTCCCAGCTACTAGAACTAGAGGCTTCTCACGCTACTGCAGAAGCTGCCAAAGATACCACCAAGGGCATAGTAGCCGAACTCTGAGAATACCAGGCCGAGGAGGATGCACGCTGGATTGCCAAGAAGAAAGAATTCTGGCGGTCTGAGGAATTCTACGATATGGTTGCCCTCCATCTGGTGCGGATGGTACAACATGGGATTGATGGTACCCTCGGACAGCTGCAAGATGATGGTCACCTTCCTGCCAGTGCACCCCTGCCTCCTATCAATCGAAATTAGATCACTGACCACTTCCCTGCCGAAGACATAGCGGATTTCACTTGATTTTTTATGTAATGTTGTTGTTTTCTACTTCCGTTGTCGAGAGACCCCTTCAATTATATGTAATGATGATCTTGTTTAGCTTTTTTGGTGTAATGAAATTTGTGTTTTGATCATCATCGTATAAATTTTGACCCCGACTATATCGTAGTTGGGGGAACTTAATTAGAGCCTCGAATGAGAAGGGAGCCCTAGCATCGACCATGCCTCATTGGGAGAAACTTGGGCTCTAAAGAGGACACGACGATATGATGTGTGATTGTAGCCGAGAAAGCTCGACCCCGCTAATGTTGTAGTCGAGGGAGGTTGAGCCCTGAAAAAGACACGACGATACGATATACGCTCGACCTTTGAGCAAAGTGAAAGTTGATATCGCAGCCGGGATCTCGACCCCGACTATGTACAAATTAGAGAAGTTTGGGCCCTGTGATCGTAGCTGGAAAAACTCAACCCCGACAATGTCGTAATCGGGGGAGGTTGAGCCTTGACAAGGACACAAGAATATGATATACGCTCGACCCTTAGGAAAAGGGGAGGTTGATATCTCATCCGAGATCTTGACCTTGACTATGTCCAAGTCGGGAGAGTTTGGACCCTTTAAAGGACGGGGCGATACGACATGTGATCGTATCCAAGAAAGCTCGACCCTAACAATGTCGCGGTCAGGGGAGGTTGAGCCCTGAAAAAAATGTGACAATACAATATACACTCGACCCTTAGGAAAAGGGGAGGTTGATATCGTAGCCGAGTTCTCGACTCCGACTATGTCCAAGTCGAGGGAGTTTAGGTCATTCAAAGGATGAGGCGATATGATGTGTAATCATAGTTGAGAAGGCTCGACCCCGACAATGCCGCAGTTGGGGGAGGTTGAGCCCTTAAAAGGACACGGGGGTACCTTCATTCTGGAAAAAGAGATGCTTTTTATTGCAAGAAAAAAAATACAGGATTGCTTTTAAGAAAAAATACGTTCTGTAAGGATACTAGGAGTAATAGGGCTTCAAGTGGTTAGCGTTTTATGGTTGGTTAAGATCTTTTCCCTCAGAGTCCATTAGGTGGTAGGACACGGAGTCCAATTTGCGAATGATGTGAAAAGGTCCTCCCTATTGCGGCTCCATCTTGCCAATGTCTCCCATAGGTTTAAGTTTCTTCCAAACCAAATCTCCGACCTGAAAGGAGCGGGGGATGACTCGCTTATTGTAGATATGTCACCTCCTTTGCCGGTATGCCATGAGTTGGGTGACAGTCTTTTCTCGAGTTTTTGTAATCAAGTTGAGATCGAGGAGACGGAGGCCCTCGTTGTCTTTCCCTTGAGCTGCTTTTTCTCCGATTTCCACCGGAACTAAGGCTTCCTCACCATAGACTAAGTGGAAGGGAGTCATTCTTGTGCTTTCTCATGGGGTGGTCTGATAAGTCCATAGAATGCTAGGTAATTCGCTTACCCAACTTCTTTGAACATGATCTAATTTGATCTTGAGTCGAACTATTTCCCGATTGACCACCTCAACTTGTCCATTGCTTTGGGGATAAGCAACCAAAGTGAAAGCTTGCTTGATACCAAGTCCCTCACATCATTCCTTCAACCGATGACCCTGAAACTAATGACCATTGTCTGAGACCAATATGTGTGGTATCCCGAATCGGTAAACTAGGTCCTACAATAGGAATTTCATGACCACCACCTCCGTTATTTGGGCTAGTGGGACTACCTCTAACCATTTGGAAAAATAATCAACAACTACCAGAAGAAACTTTCTCTGTTGGGGTCCGATCGGGAAGAAACCTACAATATTCATTCCCCATTGGTCAAACGGGGAGGACACGATGGAAGTCTTCAAGAATTCTATCGGGCATTGTGAGAGATTCTGGTTCTTCTGGCATGGAATATAAGCGGCCACGAATCGAGCAGTATCCGCTTGTAAAGTTGGCCAAAAATATCCATCTAATAGTATTTTTTGGGCCAGTGTTCGCCCTCTAATGTGATTCCTGCAAATCCTTTCATGGATCTCTCATAGGACATATTTGGCATCATCCGGGCCAAGGCATTTGAGTAGAGGCCGTGAAAAAGATCATCGATATAAGATATTATCATGGTGAACCAGGGGCTTCCTTTTGAGTAGAGGGAGAGGTGGATTTTACCCATCGGTTGTACATCGTGTCCAGTGAACTCATATAAGGAGGTGTTCACCGGGTATAGTTCTTCCTCCTCCAAAACTGGTCGAAAGCATGTTTGAAGATGATGTTGACTGAACTCCCAGTGTCGACGAACACTCATTACAGAGTGTAATTGACGATCCAGGCTTCGATCACCAGGGCGTCGTCATGAGGAGTCTTAACCCCTTCTAGATCTTTAGGCCCGAAGCTTATTGCAGGGTCTTGTTGGTATCCTCAACCAATGCTAACCCCTTAGCTTTCTAATCTCCATTCATGAGCCTTTTGGGCATGGGTGGAATCTTCATCGTAGGTCCTCCTACAATCATGTGGATCGTCCTGTGAGCATCCATCTTGCCCTTTCCTCTCCTTCTCCTGAGTAGTCTCTTGCTGGGGTCAAGATGATATCGGGGATTTTCCTCATGACGAATGAGATCGTCGATTTGGCCGATAATTTGTATCAGCCTCTCGATCCTAGCGGCGGGGATGTTGATAAGGCTTGGAGGGTTCCCCCTAATTAGATCGATTCCGGGGGGCCTTTCACTGCTCCGCCACTTGCCTTATCTCCCAAGCATACTGTTGATAGTCTTGGATTGAATGAGTATCTAATTCGTGGAAGGCGCAGTATCGATCCTACATGGGTGGCTCTCGACTCGATTTGGGAAATGAATCGGGGACAAGGTCCACTATTTGTACAATCTTATTCTCCCTATGTTTGGGATGTCCTCTATTGCGTAGGGGGAGGGGAGGAGCTCTACGATCCGACTAGCCGGCGGCAGTAGCCTTGGGTCTCCTTTCTTTTAACATATTGGGCATCTTCTACCTAAATATATTTGAGTGTCCTTGCTTGTAATATGTCAAAATTAGCAGGAGGTTTCTTGACTAAGTATCGAAAGAATTCTCCGTCTGTTAAGCCTTGGGAGAAGGCATTGACTTGCATTTTAGGAGTAACCAAAGGGGCGTCCATGGCTACCTGGATAAATTGTTGTAGATATTCTTTCAACGACTCTTTGGACTTCTGTCTAAGGGCATATAAATCGTGCGGAGTCTTCTTGTACCTTTGGCTAGTGGCGAAGTGCTGCAGGAACATAGTTTTGAACTCCTTGAAGGTATGGATGGAGGAGGCGAAGAGCCTATCGAACCATCTTTGGACGGGGCCCGAGAGTGTTGTCAGGAAGACTTGGAATTTTATGCTTTCGGAGTATTGCTGTAATAGAGAGGCATTTTTGAATTTGCCCACATGATCTTCTGGATCAGTGGTTCCCTGATATTCTCCGATCATTAGCGTCCAAAAGTGTCGCGGTAGCACGTCTCGAAGGATATTTTTGGAGAACGAAGACCCCGAAGGGGTCGTTGCTCCGTCCAACGCGGTGACCTCTTTCTTCCAAGGACCTAGGTGTAGAGTCTTCCCAGAGTGATGATTCTGGCGCTGCCGCCAGACTCAATCGTGAAGGAACCGCCCCTTGAATGGTTTCTCCAGGCCAAGTTGCTCGGAGGCCAGGCTCCAAGGGCGCTCCTGTTGATCCAGAAAGGGTCCTGCCAGGGGGACGCCCCTGCAGTGAAGGTTGCTAGGGTTGTCCCTGTAGCACCGCCTGCACGGTGGTGGCCACCAGTTTATTAAAATCCTTCGTTGCCATAGAGATGACATTGGGTGTGCCGGTGTCACTCATCTTGTCGTCCTAGTTCGGGTCTTAACTCAGTAGTTTTCATAGACAGCGTCAACTTGAAAGGTAGACATGTGATATGGGAGGTAATCGGGGGTGTGCCACATAGTACGTAAGTCAACTTAGAAGTAGAGGTGACAAGCAAAAGAGACTAGTAGCCCCAGCTCCTCGGATCTCCTGGTTCCTGGGACTCTTGGCTACCAACGGACTCTCGGCTACCGACAACCTCCTAGCTATCAATGGACTCCCGGCTACTAACAAACTCCCGGCTCTTGGGTCTCCCAGCTTTCAATAGTCTCCGATTACCTGGGTCATGGTCATAATATCCCCCGCATCTCTTGGAAACAGATAGTCATTGCTCCAAAATGCGAGAACCTAGCTATTTACCCCTAGTAAATGGAATAACGTGGGCGGAGATAGCGGAACGCATGGAGAACGTGGAGGCTAATTCTCAAACTCTATAAAAGGTTAATCTCCAGGCACATGTACGTGCACATATACTTCTACAAACCCTAGCTACTGTTCATCTTCTCCATTCCACCTCAACTGACTTGAGAGTCAGAATGACTATGCCGGGGAACTCCCTGACCGTCATTCTAATCATTTCCTCCAAATTTTTCTCAGATGGAGGTACAAGAACTTCTCCTAAGGCTCTTCCTGTTACCTGAAGATCGACGACGAAAGTCAACCTCAGTGCTAGCACAACAGTGAGCCACGAATCAGCATTCCTAGGCGGGATCAATGTCAAATATAAACTTATGGTTGGTAGTAAAATATTGATTTTCCTATTGAGATAGTTCTATCTTCAAGGATTTCTCTAAATATTTTCTTACAAAGTTTCGTCATAACATCTATAATAGTCTCTGATTTAAGTGGGTAGCCTGACAAATAAATATTGACAAGAATTAGCTTATCAACTCCACTAATAGTACTATGAGAATTAGTATTGAACACACCTCCTATAATAGTACAAGCTCTCGTAAGAATGACATATTTTTGTTCAGGAAATTGCTCATAAAATCTTACTAAAAAGAAGTCATTTTCATTGTTACTGTTCTGATTCAAGAACGAGGGGTGGGTCAAATCTCATGGAACTTGGTATTGTTGAATTTCGTTGAGTCTGGTATGTTTCTTCAAATCAGTTTTGGGTGAGCCTTCGCCTTCTCTTCGTGATGTGGTCGATTCTTGCGGAGAATAACACGAATCGTAGGGCTCATCGAGAATTACCCCGGTGAGGTATCTCCGATGCCTAAGTCATCATGGAGCCTCAAATAATTAAATAAAATAGATAAATGATAAGAAATGTAGTAAAGTAAATGAAATAGTAAAACATATGAGATAGTAATTGATGATTCAATTGTCCTCTCCCCCTTTTTTTTGGAGAGTTCTCTCCCCTTATCTTTATAGAGAGAGAAGCCCAAGAGACTCATCTCATTAAAGAGTGTCATTGTAATCGTCATGTCTTACAGTAATCGTTGTGTCCTTTAATGTTAGTAACCGCCGCATGTTGAGAGCTAGGAAGGTCGGGAGATCGGCAACTCAATGAGTTGGGAGGTCGACAACTCAGGAATTGGGTCAATCGATCAGGTTAGATCGGATTGACTCAATATGGTAGTGGGTTCGGAGTCTTGAATCTACCACGTGGCTCCTGCGTTGACCGAATATGACCTTGTCACATGGCTCATTTGTTGATCGATCTTGACTGTATTTTATATAACTTCTATAGTGACCCAATTAAGAGATAGTCACATCCTTACCTCCATATCAATTACTATGTCATACACCTCTCTTCTCGTAAGATAATAATTATTTTTTAAGTATAGCATTTTTTTTTGTTTATTACATGTTTATCAAGTAATATTATTAATTTTCAATTACTTTTTATATATTTCTATCATAGAAAATAATGGCCAACATGGGAGTATTGACTTTGAGGGGTGACAACAACAATGTCGGATCATTGTGGGTGGGTGCATACCAACAATTAATGTCGGATCACCTTGTGGATTTGGGAGCATTTTGACATTGTTAAAATGGTACCCCGTGCAGGAATTATTTTCCATCAAATCTTTTGGAGTCAACTACCTCTCTCATCACCATATGAAATCTCAGAATGCAAGAATAACTCCCACTAATTAAGGTCACTATCCTTTAGTGGCAAGGATCTTACTAATTTTATATTTTTAAATGAGGCAAGAAAAAAACATAGCAAAATATATCGTTTAGTCCAAGCTACCACTCTCACTGGTTGACTCAAGTGATTTCAAAATATTTGCATAGATTTTTATCTTCAATCTTCATAAAAAAAATAGTTAGGAATACAATGTTTGCACACACATTAAAAATATTTAGAGATTTTAGACAAACTCTTATTAGTACTTTAGCAAGCCGTAGATATTAAATTACTACAAGTTTTAATATATGATATAGTTAGCATAAATCTACTTTATCTACAATTCTCATACTAGTATTGTGTTTTAGCTTTTGCACTTTTGGATATAATATTAATGTATTTATTTTTTACATTATCATTGTATAATATATACCTCTAATAATGATGTTGTCGTTTTACCTTTTAGGTCTGATAAGGTGGAGTCTCGAACATAAAATATGATAAATCAAATAATATTAAATTTGAAATGATCGATTCGATTTTATGAAAGTTTTTTTATTGATTATTAGGATAAATCGAGAAGTGCTCACGACGGACGGTCTAGAAGTCTAGCATTTCATGGTTGTGTATCTCATTTGAAGAAAAAAATCTCTATAAATATATTGTAACTGAATATCAAACCGTGAATATTTAGATGACAACTTGACATTTTTCCGTTGCACCATAGTCGTGGGGCAGAATCTCAAACATATTTTTTTAGCTTTAAGGAGTTAACAAAAAAAATATAAAGATTTATATATATTGGAATATGGAAAAGAAATATACCATCTATCCTATCTTAATCGCTTGTGATGTACTATAATAGTGTTATAAGGATCCTATTTTAAGTAAGCTACACATCCAAGACGAGAGGAAGAGCCACTTGAATGAGCAAACTGAGAGATGTGCATTTGTCTAAATAATTGACTAGATGTTGAGGACTAACTACAAGATAAGGATGAACATATAATATCTAAGTTTGATGAATATAAAGTTGGCTAGAGCAAAGCAGGTCATGCCCACATGGGCTTAGCCTAGCAGAAGCTCAACTTGTACTAGCTACAAGAATTAGGTCAGCCTAGGCATTGGCTCAGACCATGCTTGATATTGCTTGGGCCTAACCCATGGACACACCCAATACCTAATGCACCATATACATATTAGAATTGATTTTATTATGGACAAAGTGACTCACTTTGTTTCTTGCAATAACAATTTGGATACTTTCTTCACTATAAAAAAAATGACAGTTTTAAGACGAAATTTATGATTTTTTTTTTAAAAATCGTCAAAAAATTAATCTGGGATGAATTTTGTGACGAAAAAATTTCCGTCCCAAAAAAGGCGTCGCCAAATTTTATGACGAAATAGTATAAATTCGTCACAAAATTTGCGATGAAATAATTTTTCGTCGCAAAAATCATTGTAAATTTGCGACGAAACAAATTTCGTCGCAAAAATTAATAAAATCAAATCTGCGACGAAAATATTATATTCGTCGCAAAGACGAAAATATTATATTCATCGCAGATTTGTGACAAATTTGATTTTCATCACAGATTTGCGATATAACAGTGATTTTACGATATTTTGCGATGAATCCATTTTCGTCGCAAAAATTATTTTTTTATAGAATATTTTTATTTCTACATTTTATCCTGTATAAAAATATAGAATAACTCAATCTGGATTACATATATCCAGAATCCATGAAATATTGAAATGAAAAAATAAATAAACATTAATACAACAAACAAATTACATTTAAGTTCATACAATACATATCAAACAAACATAATTTCATAAACAATACATATCTAAATGACATAAAAGGTCACCAATCTCTGAAAATGTTGAAAAGATATAATAAAAAGTCACAAATCTTTGGTTACTCGGCAGACACTTTCTTCTAAATCAAAACTTTTTCTTTTTCTTTTTCTTTTCCTGAATAAAAAAAAACAGAAAGTATCATTATTAACAACAAACAATTCTTATAAACTAACAAAAATATATATATAAAAACTTACTCATTTCGACGTGAATTTTCAAGCACCAACTTTCTTGACATCAACAACCCTGTTGAAAAACAAAAATAACAGTATTAAGCATGATTTCTAAAATGAAGGATTCACAAACTGAATCAAATAACAAATTTAATTAAAAAACACTATACATAACAAAATCAAGAAGAATCATCACCGCCTTCATCATCACTAGAATCGGGAGGAATCTGACTTGGACCAGATCCTAACTGAAGATGTCGCATAATAAAGTCTTGTTGTCGGCGCATTGCTCTCATTTGCCGATCTCTTTCCCTCATTTGCTCATCCTTTTCAATTATTATATCCTTCAAATAGCTAACATCTTCAGTCAAACTATTTATTTGCACCGTCACTGCTGGTCGGATGGAAGTAGGTGTACGAAAAACTGTCTGGGTTATGCTCCAAGAACCCATACCTAATATCCTTCCTCCTTTCTGGCCCCCACTCGCTTGCAGTCATAAATCTAAATTATTACCAACAGACTGCTAAGATTCCTCAATATCACCACTAGCACATGAATTTGTGCATGCTAGCTCGAGCTTAGTGTATTTCTCCTGTGTTGTAATAAGAAAATTTAAATTAAATATACTAAAATTAAATTTTAAAAACACATAATCTTAATTATACAAAGATTAACTCAAACCTGAATTGTTCTGGCTCTTTCCCCACTCCAAGTCTTATTTTTTTTAAATGTGCTAGTGAAAATATCTATGAATGTAGGCTCTTTTCTCATTTCCTTGGTTTAAAAAAGACTATTAGAAATAATGAAACAGTATAAAAAATAGAATAAAAAATTAATGGGAGAGTTAAAAAATTACCAATCTGCGTGTATGCTCATCGATATTTATAGAGCCTCCAGCATATGATGCAGACAAATTTCTAGAATTATAAGCTTGATTTATTTTATTTCGTTGACTTTTTGCTTTACTCTCCTCAGTTTCCCATGCATTGGAGATCATAGTCCAATTTTCATCAGCGATGAAGGGTGACTTTTCCTCACTGGTTTTAGCATGATTCAATACATGCTGGATGTGATCGTCATATTTTTTCTTAAATATTCTCTTGATTTCTAATTCATCAGTGGATCCCAAGTGAATGACCTATGAAATAGAAAAAAATAATTGATTATATAATGATTTTTATTTAATATATAAATTAAAGGAGATTATCATAAACTCGCTCCACCAAAGCTCTTTTGTAAGTGTTGGAGTACTAGTATATGTCATAAAATTCCTTCTCCAATGGTTATTCACGATTCTATTATCTCGCAAATAACACTTACAAAATCTTCAAATCTATCATAAACTTACAAACAAAAATGTTAAATAATTAAGATAGTTGAAAACAAAAATATTTAACACTTACGAATCTCCACAGGAGACTATAGACTCTCGAGTGTCTCACATCTCAGCACATGAGTGTTTGGCAGGTACTGGTGAAGGTGAATGGGTAGCCACTAGCGAAGGTGTAGGGGTAGATACTGACAAGGATGTAGAGGTAGGCACTGGGGATTGTACGTGGAAAGTCCTGCCTGATTAGGGGAGAGCGTAGGTCCACTGTCAGGAGGTGTATCAGACTGGCCAAAACTTCGTCTACGGCCACCCGTCGAAACTATCAACCAAAATTAAAATTTAGAAAAAAGTAAATAAAAATTAGATGCAAGAACATGATAAAACTTACTATATGTATAATGAATATATCTGAGAGTGTGTGATGCCAAATTTGCGACAAGATGTCACCTCAAATCTATATGAAAAAATATAGAATATTAACAGATAAAATATATAAAATTAAGAATAAGAGAGTATATAGACAACTAATTGAGTTACGATTTTTATACAGATTAAAACTAAATTTACTTATAAAAAAACTTATCCTTTATAAAAAATCACAGTCCTCCTTTTCCTCCTCCTCTTTTTTATCACCATCATCATCATCACCAATTTTACTTGTATCTATATTTATCACTACTTCACTGAAATCTTATAACATTGCGCGAATTTATCCACTCGAGAGGAGGAGAAGGGGAGTTTATTTAGGAATTAATCAATACATCAGGAGTCCCCCAAGAAGTTGCTCAAATAATAATCTCTACCAACCAAATCTGACCACAAGGGTGGACCATCCTACAAATCAAAAGAATCTTCAATTGAAAAATCTAGTGGCACACAAGAGAAGAACGACGAATACTCAGTGGCAACCGACCACGCAATCAATGCAACAGAAAGGCATAAAATAGGAGAGTCAACACAAACAAAGGTCAATGAGAAATACAGTTAACTCCATGGGACTCACCGTCATCGGCAGGGGCAGGCGCCCCTAGTCGCTAGGGGCCGCCGCCCGCGGCCGCCACCGGTACGCCGGTAGGGGCCGGCAAGGGACGCCGCCCGCGGCCGCCAAGGGACTCGCCGTTGCCGTTGAGGAAGGGAACAAAGAGGAGATAAGGAGCTTACGATCTACTCGCCGTCTCCTGCCGCCGTCGCGTCGCCTTTGCTGTCGGAAGAGACGGAACGGAGAGGAGAGGGATCGGGGTTAGAAAATCAGATCTAGATCTAAATTTTAGGATTTTTTGCAACGAAATACTTTTTGTTGCAAAATTCGTCGCAATTCTGCGATGAATCCGAGGATTCATCGCAAAATTTAATTATTTTTTTTTAAAAAAGACAAATTCTTTCCCAAATTCGTTAATGGACCAAGAGCTCGGAATTAAACGAAACCAGTTCCTACGTGTTCCTATTTGTTCTCCTGGTCATACTCATACCCTCAAACATAAATTTGACCAAAGTAGTGATTTTTTTAACACGATTTAGATTTTTCAGATATGTTCGTGTTAAAAATTGCACTTAACGAAATATATTAGGTCAAATTTTTATTTGAGAGCATGGGTATAGCCAAGAAAACTATAGGAACACATAATAACTAGTTTTGTGTCATTTTAGGCTCTCTAGGTTCATTAACTAATTTGGGAAAGAGTTTATTTAAAAAAATAATAATTAAATTTTGTGACGAATCTTAAAATTCATCACAATTCTACGACGAATTCTAGAATTCATCACAAATTTGCGATGAATTCTAGGATTCGTCGCAAAATTTAATTATTTTTAAAAAATAAAATCTTTCCCAAATTCGTTAATGGACCTAGAGATGCCAGAATAATATGAAATTAGTTTCTATGTGTTCCTATAGTTCTCTTGATCATACTCATGCCCTCAAACATAAATTTGACCTAATATATTTCGTTAAGTGAATTTTTTTAACATGAACGTGTCTGAAAAATTTAAATCATGTTAAAAAAAAGCACCACTTTGGTCAAATTTATATTTGAGGGTATGAGTATGACTAGGAGAACTATAAAAATACATAGGGACTGGTTTCGTGTTATTCTGAGCTCTCTAGGTCCATTAACGAATTTGGGAAAGATTTTGTTTTTTTAAAAAAAATAGTTAAATTTTGAGACGAATGTTAAAATTCGTCGCAAATCTACAACGAATTCTAGGATTCGTTGCAAATTTGTGACGAATTCTAGGATTCGTCGTAAAATTTAATTATTTTTTTTTAAAAAAAAATCTTTCTCAAATTTGTTAATGGACCTAGAGATGTCAGAATAATACAAAACTAATTTCTATGTGTTTCTATAGTTTTCTTGGTTATACACATGCCCTCAAACATAAATTTGAGCTAATATATTTCGTTAAGTGAATTTTTTAACACGAACGTGTCCGAAAAATCTAAATCGTGTTAAAAAAAACCACCACTTTGGTCAAATTTATATTTGAGGGCATGAATATTACTAGGAGAACTATCGAAATTCTAGAATTTGTCTCAAATTTGCAATGAATCCAAGAATTTGTTGCAAATTCTTTGACGAATGCGACGAAACTGAGAATTCATCGCAAATTCTGTGATGAATTAATATTCGTCGCAGAAATGTAATGAATTTGGCAACGAAAAATATTTTGTTGCTAATTTACGATGAAATTAATTCGTTGTTAATTTGTGACGATTCATGTTTTCGTGATAAATTATATCGTAAATTTGTAACGAAATAATTTCGTCGCTAAATTTCATTCCTAAATAATTATTTCTTTTTTAGTGATTTGAATTTCAAATTCAACTTTCAAACCTCTTTGGTTTCCCCCACCTGTTGAGATGAAACTCATGAGCTGCTAATATGGGATGTGGAGGTGGGCTTTGGGCTCTAACTAGGGCTTGCAATCCATCATCAAAGGGACCAAAGGGCTGGTGGACGGTACCCTTCTTCTCTGGCGAACTCAGCCAATCGGCTCCCCTTTCTACCGGAGGGGATGACGCACAATTGGGGAGTGAAGGAGTTCCTTTTGCTCGGCATTTCAAGGGGTAGGAAGCTCCTTGTTGGCAAAGAGATCATGAATTTGACAAAGGCGAAACGCTCGTCCTCCGTCGGTCCGTCTTAAACTCAACACAGAGAAGGTTAATCACGATAATTATGAAACCCAATGGAGGAGGGATGAGTTTTTCGAGAGTGCAAGGATTTATGTTTTACCAATCTCAAATTTCGACCTCACAATCTTAATTTGACAAATTACTCTTTATTGACCGCCACAGCTACCCGTGGGGATGACAGAGGTCGTGCCCTATCTTTTACCAGCAAAAAGTACCACCCGCAGGTCGATTGCTATGACTCTCACTCAAAAACCTCCCCATCACGACACAATAAATCAAAGTGATGCAGAGATGACTACGCCCAGTTGGATGAGCTATGACTAGCAATTGGATGATGCTATGCAACATGTTCGGAGTCATCACGATGGCACCAGCAGGTAGAGATGGATTACACTGTACCTCGGCCGATTAGCACTGACCATCGACTAGATGGATGCTATGCGAGATGTCCGGAGTCTAGGCCTGACCCCGGGCCGGGTCCAGCCCGGACCCGGCCC
>JBBUKS010477375.1:0-17106 GCA_038050645.1 Hedychium gardnerianum
TTTCCCTAGGCACTTCCATACCTCTATCGGAATATCATCGGGTCCAACGGCTTTTCCATTGTGCATCCCATTTAAAGCTTGTTCTACTTCTGAAATTTGATGACAAGTTTGAAATAAATGGCTGAATACCTTCCTCTCCAGGATCTTTACATTAAATAGGACTGCTATACAATCTATCTTCAGTAAGAAAATAAATGTAGCTAACATACAAATTACAAATAATCTATTTTAGGTATATACTAATTACAAATAATCTATTCTAGGTAATAATATATACACAGCTAATTAGCACAATTATGGCAAAATAAATTCCATAATTGATAGTCCATAATCTCTGCCATTGATATCCCCCCTCAAATTGATGGATGATCAACAAGCATCAATTTGTCAATAAGAAAGTGATAACGGTGTGGGGAGAGAACCTTAGTAAACACATTTGCAATCTGGAGTTCAGTGATGATATGCGGAAGAATGATGACACAAGCATCATATGCTTCACAAATAGAATGACAATCCACTTCAATGTGTTTGGTGCGCTCGTGAAATACTAGGTTAGCAGCAATTTGAATAGCACTAGTATTATCTGCATGAAGCGGAGTAGGCTCAATTTGGGGAAACCCAAGCTTTGGGGAAACCCAAGCTCACCCAAGAGTCCCCGAAGCCAAACTATTTTAGATCAAGGAGAGGACATAGCGCGATACTCCGACTCTGTGGAAGACTTAGACACTCGATCTTGTTTCTTACTTTTCCAAGCAATGAGAGAGGTACCAATAAACATGCACCAACCTATAACTGAACGTTGAGTATCAGAACAACCAGCCCAATTAACATCACTATATGCAATCAAACGAATAGGAGAACCCACAGAAAAGAAAAGTCCCCGGGCAGAAGTGCCTTGCCAATAGCAAACAATGCATCGAACTGCAGCCAAGTGAAGGTGTCTAGGCGCCTATATAAATTGACTAATTTGTTGAACAACAAAGGCAATATCAGGCCGAGTAATAGTCAGATAGTTCGAGCTTCCCACAAATTGTCTATATAAAGAGGGATTAAAAAGAAAATCACCCTCAGCATGACGATATTTAACATTCACCTCTAAAGAATGATCAACAGAACGACCAACCAGCCAAAGTGACTATCCCCTGAAGGTATTTATGTTGGTGTAAGAAAATTCTAATTGGCGTAGAATGCACCTCAAGCCCCCCAAAAATAGTGTAAAGAACTCAAGTCTTTTATATAAAAAGACAGGACGCTCCTGAAGCTGAGAAATCAAGATAGAGTCAGTCCCCGTAATAACAATATCATCAACATATATCAGGAGCAAGACGATTCCGTTAGCAGTTTTGCACAGAAACAAAGAGGAATCATACTGACTTTGGACAAAAGAGAAGCTAATAAGCGTAGAGCGGAACTTATCAAACCAAGCACGTGGAACCTGCTTTAAACCATAGAGTGAATGTTTGAGTTTGTAGACATCAGAAGAGGGTGTAGAAAATAACCCTAATAGTGGAGTCATATAAATCTCTTCCTTAAGATCTCCATGCAAAAAAGCATTTTTCACATACATTTGTCATAATGGCCAACCCTTGGAAGCAGCAATAGCTAGAACAAGTCTCATTGTCGTCATCTTGGCTACAGGAGCAAATGTCTCCTCATAATCTACTCCATACTCCTATCGATTACCAAGTGTCACTAGCCTTGCTTTATATCTGTTAAGTGAGCCATCAAACCGAAGTTTAATGGAATATACCCATTTACAAGCAATGGGCTTAACACCAATTGGACAAGAAACAATATCCTAAGTGTGATTCTCCTGAAGAGTCTGAAGTTCTTCTTGAATAGCTTTTACCCAACATGCATGTTTAGTTGCATGTGAATAAGAGGTAGAGACTGTAGTATCAGCCAAAGTGGTAGAGAAACCGTATTTATCAGGAGGATGACGGGTGCGAGAGGAATTTCGAAGAACCACCGGAGCAATAATTGGATCAGGATCGAGAAGATTTGTTGTGATGAGGTTTGTTGTCGTTGATATACAATTTCAAGTATAAAACGCTCAATTGATAGAGAGATATCCTCAAACTTAGGAAGAAGAATATTTCCGGAAGGAGAAACATGTTGCAGAAAATAATACTCATGCTCGAAGAACATCAAAATTCAATTGGCTGAATACCTTCCTCTCCAGGATCTTTACATTAAATAGGATTGCTATACAATCTATCTTCAGTAAGAAAATAAATGTAGCTAACATACTAATTACAGATAATCTATTTTAGGTATGTACTAATTACAAATAATCTATTCTAGGTAATAATATATACAGCTAATTAGCACAATTATGACAAAGTAAATTCCATAATTAATAGTCCATAATCTCTGCCTTTGATATTAGATATTCAGTTCACCAATAGTTCAGCAAGGAGATACTGCTGAAAATAACATTACAAAATAAATAATGGATTGTTAGACCAGAGAAGAGTTTCTGTTATGGAATGATTGTGTGCCCCATCAACATAAAGAAAATCCTAAAAAACTCATATAACTCAACATGACCAATACCTTGAAAAAGCATATGCAAGTTGCATGTAGTCAAGCTATTGTAAAACGTACATTTGATTTACGGATTAATAATTGAGTACAGAATAAAAAGATAAAATATTTAAGCTTAGATCAACAAATTTCTATAATTAACCAAAGCATATATAAAGCAAATTATATCCACCACATAATCATTCAAATGATTCAATTTTACTTATCTATATTAATGAAAGTTGAACAACTATCACATAACATATCAAATTAATCAACCTAGCTATCTATATTAGGATAACTTTTATGTCTACTAAACACAATAGTGTATTACCAAAGATAGATCAAGTCGTCATATTGAGTTATGTAAGGCAGACTCACAGATAATTCTGTTCTAACTCATAGTTGCTAAAATGAGCAGAAAATAGTACCATGCATAATGCTTTAACCAGTGCATTGTCTATTGAGACACATGTCATCAACCTTACACTCATAAGTTAAGATGTCGCTACAATTTAATTTCATAGTGTACTACTCTGTCAACCTTCATTTCCTCCAAAATAGCACAAAGAATGTTAATTAGAATCAATTTAAAAATTTAATCAACTTTCATTTGTAAAGACAAAAAATAATAATAGCATCAAATGGTAGCGGTTAATTTTTTTAATTTTTTAAAACTAAATAGGGTAATTATGGGCAATAAATGTAGCATGCTGCAGTTAAAAAGCCTTTTTGAGAATTTGTGCATTACAAAGTTTTAGGACTATGGGATATAGGTATTTGAAGAGAAAATTGTTTCAAGCAGAGTACAGGTGATGGACCTCCTGATAATGATCCAATATTTAGAAAGCAGGTCGTTCCATCTCTAATATATGATGGCAACTGATGGAATGGAATGCCCCATAGCTTTGACACGAATGGCATCAAAAGGCATATAAATATGGCCTGCATTAACCATAGCTTTAAAATCATGGTAGAAGGAAGTTTAAATAACCATTAACGAAAAATTTAGCCAAGAGTAAATTTTAACCTGAAAAGCAGATCCAAAAGAATTTACAACAAAAAGGTCAAGAGAACCTCCCTGGCATAGGAAACACAAAGTATTAGAATCTTGAACTCAAGCAGTACTATTGATAAAATTATCATGGAAATTACTATAAGAATACAGCAAATATTTTTGAAACTCAGCAACTTGGACTTCTTGTGATAAAAAATATCTGATGGCACTGGAATATACCTTCAGTTTCTTAGCAGCATCCAGGAATATAATCTCCTAAATACACAAGACAGCATATTATAGAAAAATTGTGCATGGATAATGTTGTAAATTATCCAGAAAATATACTACCTTCAAGATAGTGTCTGCAGCTTGAAATAGAAATGAAAGAATCATAAGAAGTGACCAAAATATTCCAACATTTTTTAATGACGTACCAGCACCAGACCCACTGCACAAGCAAACATGCTTTCTGATTAGTGCTGCCTGATCAAGATTCGTTAATTGTGCAATACCAGTGTAGGGCGGTCTAGAAAGAGTATAGTGATGGACTTTGAAAATAACATCTTATATTGAGTGAATCATCATAGTTGACTCATTTTATGTACTTGTGAAGGTTAAGTAGCACATGAAAATCATAAACTATCTGCACCTTCAATCAAAAAAGGCAGAATTGACATTTTATTCATGGCACATTGTACTCTATCGTCACGAGGATGCCAAAGACAAACCAGGTTTCATATATCTCAATTTAACTCAAATTAAAATGAACATCATTTAATATTTTATGAAGATACCTTGCCACAGTTATTACCACTCCGATGGTCACAAGGAAGCACCCTAGTAGTTGGTTTAGTCGAAATCGCCTCTTAAGAAATATAACTGAAAAGATAAGCTGCCAAACAAGAAATGTCTGCAAAACATGATTAATACCTGTTATTTGATGGATGTTTCCATAAATTTCTTAAGAAAAGTGATTATAAAGCCTCATACCTGAGATAGGATTGGTATTGATGCCCCGGAAAGAACAGCTACTCTAGCAAAAAGGCAAATGAACAATATAAATCAGAGCAGATCTACGAGTAAATGTTTTTATATGAAATTTCATTAAATAAAAAGTATGAGGGGACAGAAGCCAAGTGTCAGAAAAAAAAAAGAGGAATCTAAATAGGAACATAACTTGATGGGTTCAATTTCCATGTTTGTGTATGTCATCATATATTTCCTAGTTGGGACAAAATATCATCCATATGTGTTAATAAGAATTTTCTCTACATTTCAAAATAACATCCTTGTGTTAACAAGAATTTTCGCTGCATTTTCTGATTCTCATTTGCTCTTCTCATGCATGCATAGTGACATTTTTGGAGAGCACACTTAATCATCAGGAGAGAAATGTGTTTCTTTGAAGACATAACTAAAAAGGAAGGATTCTGTTTTTACTGAAAAAGAAAAATCCCTTCTTTGAATCAAACTAATCTTCAAAATTGAGCTGGACGAATGTACAAAAAAAACTAAATATGGGACATTAACCAGCAATTCGTTCTCTCCAATTTTCCATTATTGCCTAGGTAAAACAATGTGAAAGGAAAATTAACCAGCAATTCGTTCACTTCTCTATCTTTCCAGAAAAATGAATGCACTACAGAGCATTTGCCTCCAGGATGAAAAATATGGGACATTGGCTGCTAGATGAGGAGCCGCTTGTACTTCCGGATTTGCTTGGTTTGCTTGGTGGCAGGTCTGTAGGGCCGAGCTGTCCACCTCCAGGACTAGTTGGACCGAAGGCCCCGATATTTGGATTATCAAAAAACAAAAACAAAAATCTCATTTTTTTTCCTCTTCACTTTCCCATCCATTTTCCCACTTCGACATTTTTATTCTTTCAATTTTAAATGATGTAAGTGCGCAATCTTACTAATCACTAAAGCATCTACTACTTTTGAGGTTCTGAAGTACACATCTAGTTCAACATTTTGAGCAACTGATTGTTATAAATTCTTTAAAATAAGTATGAGGATTTTTCATTAACGATTTACTATCCTTTGAAAAGGCGAACCACATTAATGAATACAAAGACCTAGTGTTTCAAGATGAAACACAAAGTAGGAGGGTGAGTTGAATTGGTACAAGGAACTAAAGTTCAAATTTCAAACTTTTGACTATTTTACTGCTTGTTTCTGCGACTGCTGTTACTTTCCTTTGTGTAGGTGGACTTGGTGCTCTGGTTTGCTATCTTGTCAACAAACAAGATGCATAATGATGGGCTCCATCAATTTTAAAATCAAATACTTTTCTGGACCTTCCAAACAAAGAATAGATACTAAGATAATTAATGGAATTTTCACGAACGTTCCAAGCTGTGCATAATGTAGAATATGTGAACCACAATCATTTGATTATTCAGGTTTATTCTCTGAATCAAAGTGACTAAATGAAAGAAAAAGTTCAAACAATTATCAGAATCAAATGTTTTCAGCACATCTTACTAAACTTGTATATATTTATTAGATAGGATTGATCATACTGATCCTTAAATCTTACTATGATTCTTTAAAAAAGAATGATGATATCAACTTTGGACTTCTTCCAAAGTGATTTTACATGTCGGTCACAAGAGATACACCAACATATGGTATATGATTTTGTAGTAAGAAGGGCATAAGCTAATTTTGGTTTACATTTTCATTTGCATCTAAATACTAAATACATAAACTAAATCATGTTGGTATAAGATTGTTATTGAGTTCCTCATTTAACATAAACTTAGGAGACATTGAATGATGATTCATGTATGTTGTTGTTATCATGCTTCCTTTGATGCTAGATTGCCAGTATAACTCCTGCAAAAATTACTAATATGTTTTCTTTGCATAATTAAAATAAAGAATCAAAGCTACAGGATCCATAAAAGGTAGTAAACTAAGTTAAAATAGCTAGGACAGAATTTGCTTTGCCTTCAGGATCAGAAGGAACACATACAAGTTTAAATCAGACAGAAAATACAAGTATATCATGCACCACATCTGCCTATGCTCTAATGATGCAGAAATTAACAGACCTGAGAGGATGCTACTAGAAGACATTACATGTATGAGATCATCTCACAAATTTGCATACTTGCCAAAAAAGGAAATTAGGTTAGCATACCTCCAGCAGCCATTCCTGATGCAGCAGCCAAAGCTTCCAAGAATCCAACTGCCAAAAATCTGGTCTTTGGAAGCAAAAGCATCTCATCGGTTACAATGCCAGCTTGATAACGAGTGTAAAGGATTGAGAAGTAAACAACCAAGTATCTGACAAAAAAAATCTACAGTTGAAAATTAACATACAGGTAATCTTATTGATAGCCTCAAGTAAAATAATAATAATAATAACCTAGGCATTTAAGACTTACAGGATCCTTTTTGGAGAAGGCAAAGTCCTATTAGTTTACTTTTAAATTTAAATATGGACGAGCAGATCATGCGTGAAGGTTTTGCAGTTACAGCATGTGTAAGTATCCCATAATCATGGCCTCCAAAGTTAGGCAGATTGAATAAACCAAGTATATGCTCCTGTCAATTGTTTGTTTGTGTTTTAAAGATGCCATTGTTTGATTACTTTAGAAGCATATTTTCACAGCCCACCCAATTTCAAGCTCAAAATAAATTTCGGATCCACCCTTTGGCTTACTCTCTTGGCCCATGGTCTTGGCCTGTAGCCTTTTCTAGCTCCTTCCTTAAGATCATGCTAAGTATTTCTCTAAAATCTTTTCATCATGACAATATCTAAATATTTTATAGGACCTTTGTATACATGTAATGTAACACTGTTGGATCAAATTGATTTAAGGTGCTTATTCAAGAGTAGGATGCCTATAAACACCTCCCTACCTTTTACTTGTAAATCATCCTCAAAGGCATCCTCAAGGACACCTTCAATAATACTAAGTTATTTTACTCAAGCCCTCTCAATTTCTTTTAACTTTTATTGTGTAGGTTTCTAGTGAGTTAGGCTTCCTCATAATTATTTAAGACATGAGGCGTCCAAAAGTGCATAGGTGTTGTATGGTCTGAGGCGCTAGATGCAAGGTGAGGCGCACGCCTTATCAAAGTAAGGCGCTCTGGGTATAAATTTATATAATTCAAACATTTTAGAAAATTACTATCAAAATATTTCATTAACAAAATTATAATCCATAAACTATTAAACAATAATGTAAATATAAAATTCAGTAAATTCAAATATTAAAATAGTTTATCTTCATAATCAAAATCAAACTTCAAATTAAAGAAAAACTTCAAA
This sequence comes from Hedychium gardnerianum, assembly GCA_038050645.1. NCBI lineage: Eukaryota > Viridiplantae > Streptophyta > Magnoliopsida > Zingiberales > Zingiberaceae > Hedychium > Hedychium gardnerianum. Next base: position 7,811 of record JBBUKS010477375.1, read on the forward strand.
TATTGAAGAGTCGTAGAAATAAGTTTGCAAGGGAGGTTGATGTTCATTTTCTAGGGGAGAGGAAGAGTCATGCAAGAAAAATGTATCGCATGCATACAACCTAATTAAAGGTTGATGTTCATTTTCTAAGGGAGAGAAAGAATCACGCAAAAAAAGAAGTGTTGCATACATACAACCTAATTAAAGGTTGATGTTCATTTTCTAGGGGAGAGGAAGAATCACGTTAGAAAAATGTGTCGTATGCATGCAACCTAAGTAATTTAAAGGGTAAGTAAAGGTATGAGTTGGACTTAAAAAAAAAATTCCACTTCAATAAGATGAAGGAAATCACGCCTTTAGAGTGTCTTAACCTCTTAAAAGGCGCGCGCTTAAGCACGCTTCTTTCAAGTGTTACGCCTAGGTCACTACACAAGCGCAAATGTCGCACCTGGTTGCACCTAGCGCCTAGGCGTAGCCACGCGCGCTTTTCACAACTATGGGCTTCCTTAGCAACTTTGCAAGAATAAATTGTCTAAATGTCACACAAATCAATGCTAAATGTCACACAAATCAATGTTAAAATTAAGCCCGTGACAATTGGTATCAGAACCAAGTTCCCACCATTTAGCATCTAACTATTATGCTTAGGGCAATGACTTCAAACACTAGAGGAGCAATGCACACAAGGTAGACATAGCAAGGCTAAGGTAACAGAGGTGGATGCTATTGAAGCATGCGGTTGCTACCTTCGAGCAAACCATCTCCAAGATGCAGTCCACCATAGAGGTGATTAGTATTGATAGCTTGGAGAAACATATCTTTGAGGTAAAGTCCAATATTGGAGATCTCATTAACCGTCTAAATGAACTAGAGACATAGTTTAAACAAAGTAGAGCTAGAGTATGGTGAGTTAAGTGTTGACACCAAGAAGGTCAACCTCAATCCTCAATTGCAAGAATTATCACCATGTGATAAAGCAAATTGTCACTAAGCTCGTCGAATTTAAGGCGTTCGTGGAGCAGGAGTTGTGGGATTTATGAGAAGAAATGGAAGCACGCTCACATGAGGAGGGTCATGGGTACACATGTGAGACTAGCTTAGGGTGTTCAAGTGCCAGCAACCTCAACTCTATCCCAATGCCAACATTAGTCATCTACAAGAGTGCTCGCTATATCAAGGAGGTTGATAGTTTCTTGTGTAATTTGAGAGAGTTTTTTTTTTATTTTAAGGGCATACAAGGTGACTCTTCAAGGACCAATGGTGCATCTATCTAATAAAAATGTTGTGTGAATGTGGTGGTGGTGTAAGTTTAGCAACAAGAGAAAAGATCTTCACTCAATAAACACTTGGAAGGACTTAAAGAGGAACTGAAGAAGTAGTTAAGTTCAACCAACACTGAGAAGGAGGCACGTGGTCGTTTATGACAAATGAAGCAAACTAGCAGCATTAGGGAAAGGAATTCACTTCATTTCTATTAGAGATCAATGACATGTCCCATAAAGATTATCTCTTCGATTTCATAGGCAAATTGAAGAATTAGGCATAAGTAGAATTGTAGAGACGAGGTGTGCAAGATTTGAAAGTTGCTTCCACCAAGGCCGAGTTACTCATCGACTACTCTTCCCAATCAAGGGAAAAGAAGATCGACTATGGCACAGATGGGGGAGAGAAAAGTGAATATAGAGATTGTATATTTTAAGATGGTAACAAAATGGACAAGCTGAAAAACGGTAAGTCCAATACACCCGAACCTAAAAAGTCTTTCTTCATTTGTAATTGTCTGTATTGGATGAGGGATTACCATAATGAGCCAACACGAAGAAAGTTACTCTACAACGAAAGGTATCAAGATAACAAGGGATCACATTAAATACTTAGCACTCTCAAGGCTAAAATCATCACTCCTTCAACCAAGAAGAGGTCTTATCAATGTTTGTAAGTGCAATGATTAATGGCAAAAAGGTTCGAGTAATGAGCAACGCACAATTTCATTTCTGAAGACAAGGCTAAGCAATTGGGCCTCAAAATTAATAGAAATGGAAGTTCCCTCAAAGTTGTGAATTTGTAGGTTCGACCCATTGCTGGCATAGCCAAGTCAATTCAGGTTTACCATAGAGAATGGAGTGGAAGTCTAGATTTCTCCATTTTATCGATGGATGAGTTTCAAGTGGTGCTAAGATTGAAATTTTTTGACTAAATGCTAGTGTTTCCTCTACAAGCAATCAACTCCCTTAACATACTTGCAGGAAACAAGGCATGTGTGGTTCTAAAAAGTGTACCGTCATGGTAAAGCCCGAGGTACTATCGACCCTACAATTTAAGCAAGGGTTGAAGTTGGAACCAAGTTACCTTACCACTATTTGAAAGTTGAATGATGGGGAAGACTTTGCCAACTCTATGGAGCGAGTCCTAAAGGTCATATAAGCCGTGCTTGAAGCATTCAAGGACGTAATGCCGCAAGAGCTTTTAAAGAAGATTCCACTAAAGTGTGAGGTGGATCACTAGATTGAGCTAAAGCTAAATACTAAGCCACCAACCATGGCACCTGCTGAATTAATTGAGTTATGGAAACATCTCAAAGGCTTGCTAGACTTGGGCTATTTCATCCTTCCAAAGCTCCCTTTAGTGCCCTAGTATTGTTTCAAAATAAGAAGGATGGGTCTCTTAGCATGTGCATTGACTATTGAGCAGTTAACAAGATCACCACAAGAATAAGCCCTTTGATTGTTAAAACTTATTGATCAATTAGGGAAAGCTCAATGCTTCTCTAAACTAGACTTACAGTTGGAATAATGTCAAGTGTGGATCGTAGCAAGAGATAAGCCCAAGACAATGTGTGTAACAAGGTACAATGCTTTTGAATTCTTAGTTATTCTCTTTAGTTTTACAAATGAATCGGCTACATTTTGCACCCTTATGAATAAGCTCTTCCACCCCTATCTCGACCGCTTGGTGGTAGTCTACTTGGATGGCATTGTAGTGTATAATATGACCCTTGAAGATTACGTGCATTAACTCAGACAAGTCATCCAAGTGCTACGTGAAAAATGAATTGTATGTCAAGCCGGATAAATGTTCATTTACCCCCAACAAGACGTGGAGTTCCTTAACCATATAATCTACAATGAGAGACTTATAATGGATCAAGCCAAGGTAAAGGTCATTTAAGGTTGGGAGCCACCCACCAAGATTACAAGTGAGATCATTCCATGGGTAGGTAAACTACTATTGGTGTTTCATCAAGGGCTTTTCTATCAAAGCCACACCCTTGACCAATCTCCTCAAGGAGGATAGCTCATGGCAATGGACAAAGAAGTGTCACCAAGCATTTGAGGAGTTGAAGACAGCTACCATGGAGGAACTAATGTTGATATTGCCTGATCATACCAAGTCATTTGAGGTACACATTGATGCTTCAGAATTTGATATTGATGTACTTATGCAGGAAGGACACCCCAATGCCTTTGAAAGTCTGAAGTTAAACAACACAAAGTGGCCCTATACGGTGCGGAAAGAAATGACCGTTGTCATGCGTTTGCTTTTGAACATGGCACCATTACTTACTAGGTTCACACTTTGTCATCCTAACAGACAACATTACCATAAGTATTTTCACTCAAAAGAAGCTCAACCCTAAGCAATTTCAGCCACAATATTTCTTGGCAAAATTTGACTACCAACTCAAGTACAAGTTTGGCAAGAATAATGAAGTGGCTAACGCACTAAGTAGGAAAGTGGAGCTAACTACATGAAGTGTGAGTCAACCACAAGGTACACTTGTCAACCACATCAAAGAAGCATTAAACCAAGGTACCCTTGCCTATCATTATCAAGCAATTGCATAATTCCAAGTGGGTTGTCATCCAAGTATGGCAAGGACCCTATCGCTCATTGTAAACACATATTATGAGCCATGGATGCGAGATGACATCGAGACTTATGTGCGAACTTATCTTGTTTGCCTACCAACACAAAGTGGAGTATCAACACCTAGCAGGACTACCCCAAGGCCTATGATCGCTTGGATCATTTTTAGATAGATAATCAATTAATGTTCTCTTTTCTAAAAGGCGTTCAAAAAAGGAGAAAATCTCGTATAAATGTGGAGAATAGTATCACACTACTATCTCTTTAAATTAAATGCAAGTAATAAAAGTTACCGACAACTAAAGATGGAGTTTCGTCGTAAGTTGTCGAAGAGCCTCTCGGCGTGTCAACAACCATACTTGCACGAACAGATCTGCGAGTGAAAGAGATGGATCATTGAGAATTATTGTACTGAGCACATGGTTCTGTCGACTAAACCCAATCAGATCCCGTCGTGTCTGGGCTTGATTTCGGGATCTTCCAGTCGACTGAACCCTATTTCTTTCTTTGCTGATTCGATTCGATTAGATCCAATCTCACGCAATCTATTTGATCGATCGACTAATCCTCCTAATCAGTCGACTGAACCTCAAAGCTTACTTTGGTGTCTGATCTGATCGCATCCGATCCTCGATTTCCATATGTGTTTGATCGACTGATCATTGTTATTGGTCGACCGAACCTTTATTTTCTTCTGAGCTCAGATTGAAACTGATATGTGTTTATCCTCTCAAGATTGGTCGACCGAACCTCCTTGGTTGGTCGACTGAACCCTTCGGTCATAGGAAACTTTGTTTTTCTTGCAAAACAAACTTAGCACAATAGAAATAACAATAATCATGCAAAATAAAGTTAGAAACAATTATATGTATGCGTGTTTTATTCTGATAGTGTATCTCGACTTAGAACTCCGAGTTGGTTTCTTAGTCGGATCATTGCCTAAGTGCTTTGTCTCAATTGAGACATGTCCTCACTGTCCTCTCAAGGACTTACCTTAACTTACGCACCAAACATCCGCTTAAGCTAACCTGTTTTGATTTTCTCTACTTAGTGTCTGATCGACCTGATCCACTAATACTTTCATGCAACACCAAATTAGCACAATAGATAATATACATTGTATTGAAAAATAGTGTTAGCAACACTTTGCTTGGTTGACCAAATATGCTAATTTTGTCTACCACGCAACCTTGACATGCTTGGACTTTTCCCTTTGTGAGTCATCCGATCAATCTTGACTTAATTGGACTTCTCACCTGCCTAGGTCAGCCTTGACCTGCTAGAACTTCTCACTTGCTTAGATCAGCCTTGATAAGGAAATCTTTCCAAATTGTCAAACATCTAGTCAATCTTTGACTTGCTTGGACTTTACCATTCTCTTCCCAGCATCTAGTCAATCTTGACTTGTTCGAACTTACTTACAAACTTAGTCAACCTTGACCAATTCCTCGACCAACACTGACCAAAACCAATTAAACATATTCCCAAACAAACATCAAATGTCAAACAAACATCAAAACCCTAACGGTCAATTGCACCAACAAAAGTGTCTCAATGGATTAAGTCTAAAGGGTACAAAAGTATCATGGTAGTAGTTGATTAGTTCGGCAAATATGTCATTTTCATTCTCGCCTAATTGGATTGCACTGCGAATAAAGCAATGCACTTGTTCCTTCAATATGTGGTGAAGCTTCGAGGACTTCCACAAAACATAATAAGCAATAGTGAGCTTCATTTTATTGGATATTTTGGACCAAGATTTTTAAATTGTTGGGTCGGATTTAAATTTCTCTATGAATTTTCATCCCCAAACAAAATGAATGCATAAATACACTACCTAAACTTTACTTAAGGCACTATATGCTCTTCAGCAAGATTAGGCAAAAGTTGATAGATATAGCTTAATTCTCCAATAACTTATAAAGAAGCAAGACAACAAGTAAAAGCGCATTCAAGATTATGATTTAGGCAACAACCAATGATACCCAATGTCATTGCCTTGACTTATGAAGGGAAGAGCCTAGCAACCCATATGTAAGTCAACGAGGGGCATGAGCAAACCAATATCTCAAGGCTTTATTTAGACAAAACCTCAAAGAAAATGAAGAAATGGACAAACACAAAGAGGTGACCTGTAGAGTTCGAGGAAGAAAGGGTACTCCTTGAGAGGCACAAGCACGATCTTGTAGAGCACCCGGTTGCCAGTCCCCAAGACCACCGTGACCACCGCCGCGGCCACCACTTCCGCCGCCTTCCGCCGCCTCTGATCCACCTCTAATTCCCCGACCACCTCCCCTATGGCACCGATACCTTTCGTTGACGGAGATCGCACTCTCAAGAACGACCATCCGCCGCCGTCCATAAAGCGAGCGACGACCGGCTCGGAGAATCGCGAACTGACCTCGGCACGGAGGGTACGGGGGACTCCATCGCACCGCGCCGAGCGGACGGAGACAGGCTGAAGATGGGAAAACTGAGTCCGCAAATCCAACGACGGGGAGATCGAAGGGGCAGGGAGCCGACGATAGCACGAGGGCATCGTCGATCCCTGACGCCAAGGGCACCGATCGTGGAGTGGCAGAGACGAGGAAGGATTTCCGGCAAGTCGAAGGAGCCGCGGCAGATTTCGGGGATTAATGGGGAATTTGAAGAAACAAAATACGGAAATTAAAACCTAGGTTTAGATTTAAAACTTAGGTTAATTAATGTCTAACTTAGGGTTAAATAACTTTAATCAAGTCCCACTTAATTAATATTCAATAGGTCTTATAAAAGCCTATTATTTATATCTCCGTGAATTCTTCCAAACAATTCCAATTAAATCCCAGAAAATTTCTAAAATTCCCCAAAAAATCTTTTAATCTTATTTCCTGGCCCACGACATGATTTTTAATTATTTTATTTGCCGTATTTAACAATCTCAGCTACTCCATATGAAATATGGAATGATAAGAAACCTCGCATATCTTATTTGAAGATATGAGGATGTCCTTATTATGTGAAGAGGAATGTATCAGACAAGCTAGATGTTAAGTCTGATAAGTGTCTATTTATTGGTTACCCTAAGAAAACAATGGGTTACTAATTCTATCATCCCTTGGAACAAAAGGTGTTTATTTCAAGACATGCTATTTTCCTAGAGAAAGAATATCTCTTGCATGAAACCCGTGGGAGTTTGGTTGAACTTGATGAAGTTTAAGAGACTCCAATAGACACTAATGAGATATCTAGTCAAGAACCACAATCGATTGTGACACAACTTCCTCATAGATCAAGTAGGACACGCAATATTTCTAAGAGATATGGATTTCTTATAAGTGAATCGAATGATGTGTTACTCATTGAGGATGAAGAACCTACTAATTATGAAGAGGCTCTGAAATGTTCAGAAAAGGACAAGTGGCTTATAGCCATGAAGTCGAAAATGAATTCCATGTATGAAAACCAAATCTAGAACTTGGTGGACCCACCTGAAGGCATTACACCTATTGGGTGCAAGTGAGTTTTCAAGAAGAAAATTGACATGGATGATAATGTAATTACCTACAAAGCAAGATTGGTGGCGAAAAGCTATCATCAAAGGCAAGGCATTGATTATGACGAAACCTTCTCACCAGTAGCTATGCTAAAATCCATTCGGATACTCCTGGCCATATCAGCTCATCATGATTATGAGATATGGCAGATGGATGTGAAAATAGCTTTCCTTAATGGAAACTTGCTTGAAGATGTGTATATGATGCAACCCGAAGGTTTCATATCTGTTAATAAAAATAAAGCATGCAAGCTTCAACGATCCATTCATGGACTGAAGCAGGCATCCAAAAGTTGGAATATCCATTTTGATGAAGTAATCAAAGAATTTAATTTTTCACAAAATCCAGACGAACCTTGTGTGTACCAAAAGGTTAGTGGGAGTGTAATTGTATTTCTAATATTATATGTTGATGACATATTACTTATAGGAAAGGATGTACAAGTTCTACAGTCAGTTAAAGTTTGGTTGTCCAAGATGTTCTCTATGAAAGACATGGGAGAAGCAATTTATATCCTTGAGATGAAGATCTATAGAGATAGATCAAAAAGGTTGCTTAGTCTTTCACAGTCTACATATATAAACAGAGTGCTAAAACAGTTTAACATGTCTAAATCCAAGAAAGGTTTCGTACCCATGAGGCATGGAATTCACCTTTCAAAGTCTATGTGCTCACGCACAGATGACGAGAGGATTTGCATGAGTAAGATACCCTATGCGTCTGTGATAGGATATATCATGTATGCTATGTTATGTAAAAGATTTGATGTATCATATGCTCTGAGTGTTACGAGCATATGATACATCAAGTATTTGGGCGGCTGTCAATACAATCTTTAAGTACTTAAGAAAAACAAGGATATGTTCTTGGTATATGGAGATGATAATATGGTTATACGCGGGTATACGGATGTCATCTTCCAAACGAACAAGGATGACTCCAAGTCCTAGTCTGGATACATATTTATTTTAAATGGAGACACAGTTAGTTGGAAGAGTTCCAAGCAAGACACCGTAGCAGATTTTACCTGTGAGGCGGAATACATTGCAACTTCGGAAGCAGCAAAGAAGTAGTTTAAATCAAGAAGTTCATTACTGAACTTGGAGTGGTTCCATCCATTGTTGAAGCATTACCAGTCTACTGCGACAACACTAGAGTCATTGCGCAAGCAAAGGAATCCAGGTCTCACTAGCGATCCAAACCTGTGCTTCGCCGCTATCATTTGATCAAAGAAATTATTAGTAGGAAAAAAATACAACTCGAGAAGATACCCACTAAAAGGAATCTAGCGGATCCTTTAACAAAGACTCTATCACAAAATAAGTTTGAGAGTCACGTCCAGGCCTATCGTTTAGGACACCATGACGATTGACATTAGGCCAAGTGGGAGTCTATTATGCTTGAGAGGTGTCCTAATGCAATTGTCTTATGACTTGTACTATTTATATAATAAATATAGATTCATTATCTGAGTGTATATTATTTATGTATTTGAATTGGTCTTAAACTCATTTACTAAATGTCCACAACTAGTTAGCGTCTCTACATGTGTAATTATAAATATATTAAAATCTACCCTAGTCAACGAATTGATATATTCGAACATCATCAATTCTATAAGACTATCACGGATTATACTTCTTGGTAAAACTAAGCAGTCGTTACTCATTAGCTGGAGAGATTGAGATATCAAGAGTTAAACGTGAAGGCTAGTTATGATAATTAGTTCATTAGACTGACCTGCTGTAAGACTTCATATGATTCACTACATATATAGATATGTCTATGAAGTTCTTACTGAAGCTCGAGTGCAAGTTTCCTTCGACTTGAGGTATTTAAGTCACCTTGGTCATGAAGGCTTATGCTTTGACATCTTAAGCAAAGCATCTCCTTGGAGATGTGAACCCGAGATGA
>JBBUKS010477415.1:0-17101 GCA_038050645.1 Hedychium gardnerianum
ACACATACAACAAGCGAGTAATCCCCCGCTCCTTCCTGGTTGGGGACCTCGTTTGACGACGAATTAAGCCCGTTGTAGATGTCAATAAACTGGAACCACAATGGGGAGGGTTGTACACTATCCGATGCAAACTCAACTCGGGGGCTTACTACTTGAAAGACGCTGGCGGGAAAAAGCTGGATCGGCCATGGACCGCTAACTTTTTGAGACCCTATCACATTTACAAATACGATCGGCATGTGGCTCTATCATTTTGTGTAAGTCTTTTTGTATATATTCTAGCCGTTAATGACAAACTAAGATACATCTCAGGAACATGGTGGTCCTGTGCACCTTATTAATCTTAGTCTCGGACCGCGAATTCTCCCCCGATTATACCGACTCCTCGGTCCAAACTCCCCCGTACTGGAACGAAGTAGGGGTTGAGATCCTTATTAATCCTGGTCCCGGACCGTGGATTCTCCCCCGACTATACCGGCTCCTCGGTCCAAAATCCCCCGTACTCAGACAAAGTAGGGGTCGAGATCCTTATTAATCCCGGTCCCGAACCACGGATTCTCCTATGACTATATCGACTCCCTGGTCTAAACTTCCCCGTACTTGGACGAAGTAGGGGTCAAGATCCTTATTATTCTCGGTCCCGGATCGCGAATTCTCCCCTGACTATACCGGCTCCCTGATCCAAACTCCCCCGTACTCGGGCGAAGTAGAGGTCGAGATCTCTATTAATCCCGAACCACGAATTCTCCCCCGACTATACTGGCTCCCTGGTTCAAACTCCCCCGTACTCGGACGAAGTAAGGGTCGAGATCCCTATTAATCCCGGTCCCGGATCGCGGATTCTCCTCCAACTATATCGGTTCCTCAGTCCAAACTCCTCCGTACTCGGACGAAGTAGGGGTCGAGATCCCTATTAATCCCGGTCCCAGACCGCAGATTCTCCCCGGACTATATCGGCTCCCCGGTCTAAACTCCCCCGTACTCGGACGAAGTAGGGGTCGAGATCCTTATTAATCTTGGTCCTGAATCGCGGATTCTCTCCCGACTATACCGGCTCCCCGGTCCAAGCTCCCTCGTACTCAGACGAAGTAGGGGTTGAGATCCTTATTATTCCCGGTCTCGGACCGCGGATTCTCTCCCGATTATACCGGCTTCCCGGTCCAAACTTCTCCGTACTCGGACGAAGTAGGGGTCGAGATCCCTATTAATCTCGGTCCCGAACCGCGGATTCTCCCCCCCCCCCGATAGTTTTAAGCATGCTGATTGACCAAAATCTCCTGTTTGAGTTATAGTCAAAGTGAGGGTCAGAAACAACCATAATGAAGAAGGCTCGAAACAAAAGTTTTTAATTAAAGATAAGTCGTTACAAAAGATAAAAACAGATAGAAAGCCTAGGCTAAATCGATCGTGTCTTCCTCAGGGAGCCCATCGGTGATCTTAGTAAGACTGAGGCGGTGCAAAGGAGCATATGAGGAAAGGACTCCCATCTCGCAAAGTTGCTTCAGGGCGCCGTTCATACCATACTTAATCATGTTTATCATGCGGATGCCAAGCATCGAGTATAATTCTTGGGAGTTGAGGAATTCCTTTCTTCTTTCACCCCAGCGCGCTTCTTCCCCAGTTACGTGCTCCTTGAACTCAGTCTCCTTACTCCAATTGATCCTGCTGGTTCTCCAAGGCCACTTGCAGCGTCTCTTTTGAGGCCTCCGTAGCTAATTCAGCGCGGGCTCTCTTTAGCTCCAGCTGGGTAGTTTCCCACTCCCTACTATGGGCCTCCTTCTCTTCGCACAAATATGCCTGAAGGGACTCGAGTATCTCTCGCACAGCCTCGCAGAAGGCTTCCTTCATTTCCACCATCGTTTGCACTAACCCCAACTCCGCTCACTGTTCGTCCGCATATGCTTTGGATTGACGCGTGGCAACAAATGCCTTGCGTTTACGTTTCCTCTCTGATTTGTACTTTCTATGGGACTCGGCCAATTGAGCGGTAAGCTTTTTGACTTCGTCTTGCGCCGTAATCAAGTCAAGTCGTAATTGACACATTTCCTTAGCATCAGTTGCCGACTTGCGAAGTTGATCAGCCTCAGCTAAAAAGGACCCCACTGTCAGAGGGGCAGGTGCTAGGACCGGGGTAGCAGGATGATCCCCGGCGCAGTGCTAATTTGCTCTGGAGGATCCTCCTGAGTTTCCAACTCTGCTAGCCGAGATGACATGGCTCGGTGGTGATGAAAAAAATCCTTAAGCCGACCCCCAAGTACTATCATCTCTGACCACGCCTACAAAACCAGTCAAGGTCAAGATTCCTCCAATCCAGATATGAGAAAGAAGAAATAGAGAAAACGAGAAAGTGTAAGGAAAGAAACAATCCTACCCCAATGAGGTTTGACACCATAGAATCATTCAGGGCAGAAAGAGTCTTCCGCTCCGCCCCGTCTTTGGTGTTGGACCATAACTCAGCCAAAGAGCCGTGCAAGGTGAGATGAACTGGCCGCCTCTTAGTACCACCCGCTTTAGGAACGAGGGAGGTGTCCCCAGTTTCCTGTGAGCGATGGCCTGATTGGCTCGCAGATCCCCGGCCTAGTCTTGCAGGGGATTCTGTTAGGCTAGTCTCCCGAAGAAGCCGGTGGTACGATGGACATGACCCTGGGGCCCTCTAAACCCGCGAGAAGAACTATCGTAGGTGCCGGAGTCTGGCAGGGTCCAGTCAAGGCATGATCAGTTCCAGTCAGAGCTTGGATAGTTTCAGTTGAGGTCCCAGAGGATCTAAGCCTCGCTCGCTTTATGATCAGGGGTACCTCCGAATCCTTCGAAGAACAAGATTCAACTGTCCCCCCGGGAAGCATCTCTTGAGCTGGCTCGGCGACCGATGCAAGATAAGTTTTGGAGGAACCACGCCTCCTTCGTCTTCCTCTCAAAGGCGCCCCTGACTCCTTTGAAGGGGCCGACTCAACAGGTACGGTAGGAAACCCCGCGGGAATCCGTTCGACAACCGGTGCGATGGGCACCTCGGTGGGTGTAAGCAACTCAAGGCTCAGTTCATTGCCCCGAGCCTCTAGCTCCTCCTCCATCATCTTTGCCATATTATTGAGAGTCGTCTTGAGCATGTCTCCGTTGCACACACGAGAAAACTCTCAGTTAGAATTAACCAGATCAAGGGAGAGAAACGTCTTACCAAAAGGAGCCCCGAGGGTGGCAACTACTGGGCTCAGCCCGAATCGATATAGTATCCCCTCCTGTAGCAGTGCTCGACTGTCGTATTTAAGACCCCGAGCCCTGTGTAGGGAATCCAGATAAGCCGGTTCCACCTTGAAGTTCTTTGTTGAGGGCACAAGGGGTAATTCGACACGCCACTCGGTAGGCCAAAGCACGGACGTAAGAGACCGGATAAAGAAGAAGTGGGGTTTCCATCTCTTGTGTGAGGAAGGCAAGTTCTTCAAAAAACTACACCCCGATCGGGTCATAAAGTAAAACACTCCATTCTCTATTTTCTTTGGATAAAAGAAATAATGGAAGACTCGAGGGACTAAGGGGATTCGGTGCAAGCGAAAAACTATTACTACCCCGCATAGCAACCGAAAAGAGTTAGGGGCCAATTGGGACAAGGAAATACGAAAATACTAAGAGACATCTGAGAAGAAGGAGGGGAGCGGGAAACGAAGCCCGTTGGTCAAATGACTTCCGAAGAAGGTAACAAAACCTGGAGGAGGACTATGGGGACAGTCCAGGATGCTAGGAATGACTATGCGATGGTCGGCCAGAATACGATATGATGATCTTATCTGTCCAGGTCCCCCCGTTAAGTCAGACTCTTGGGAAGCATACCAGAGAGAGGCTGCCATTTCTGCCGCCATAAGAGGAACCTAACGCAAGGGAAAGATCAACTGATGAAAGAAGTAGACACTTACACGCCTAAATGAGCAAGACGCTGGAAGACGATGACAAAACTCGTGAGGAAGAAAAAGTGAAAAAGCCAGACGAAGATATTAGGGTTTTTAGAAAAACCTTATATACCCTCCGAGGATTATCAAGGATCGTTCGAGCGCAAGAGAACGAAAAAGGTGGAACGAGATTGTTAGTCATCGGATTAAGAAAGAAGCAACCAGGGCCAACCACGCAATCATCAACGGATGTTGGTGACGCATCGATACTCTCAACCCATCACATCCCATTAATGAACATTACCTCGGAAACGTACGACCACAAGAGCTTTTGCAAAAACGAGACAGATAGCGCATGACCTGCGTCCAGAGAATTAAAGGGACATTTATGATAAGACCTTCTAAGATCTAGGTCGCCTGGCCCTAAGCACAAATGAGTCAAGTCCCGGAACGCCGTTGGCTCAGCTACAACAGTCCAGTCAATCGGACCTTAGCCTCCCTCGACTAGACTTATGAGGGAGGCTTGTGATCCGGGTAGGAGGCAAAGTCCTGCGGGGGCCACACGCTAATAGGAGAAGTTCCTAAGCACTCTGTCATGTGTCATAAGTCAAGGAAAAGTTCATCAATCGGGAACCGGGGAGTCCTTCACCAGTCGAAACTGGGAGTCCTCCGCCAATCGGGATCCAGGGAGTCCTTCACCAACCGGGAGCGGGAGACCCTCCATCAATCGGGAACCGGGGAACCCTCCATCAACCGGGAATTGGGGAGTCCTCCAACTGGGATCCGGGGAGCCCTCCGCCAATCGGGATCCGGTAAGTCCATCCCAACCAGGAGCCCAACATCAATTGAGTCCAATGATGGCTGCGACCCAAATACCCCACGCTTGGTGACAGAGTGGTGCTAATAAGACACCACCTCACTACTGGTGACAAAGTATGGGAGGCGGTATGAGGTATATCCTACCTCTAGATACAATAAGAAGTGATAGGACACTTTTCTTACTGACGTATGGTGAGCGTCCGATCAGCCATTAATATACTGAAAGGAGAGTATAAAGACATCCTTCCGGAGAAAAGGAGGTAAAAAAAAAAATCTAGAAGGAGAGACCACTTCTTCGAGAGAGAAACCTCCTTCCTTTCTGTTGGAAAAAGAAACAGGTGATTGACTTGAGCGTCAGAGGGACAACGCCGGAACCCCTTGGCTGTCCTTCTAACCCATAGAGTTCATCTTCCTCTTAAACAGGGTCGGTGGATCACTCCTTCGAGAGGGAGAAGCTTCCTTTGGAGCAAGCAGAGGACTGGTCAACGAAGCCCTCCAGCTCGCTGGGTGGCTCCTCCATTACGGAAGTTCTTAGATAGGAACAAACGACTTTTGGTATTCATCCATGAAATACCAAAAATTTGCCTTTTGAACTTCCTTCATTAATGCTCCATTAACCTCCATTAATCTCTATTAATGGAGTGGAGTTTACTTTATTGGATTAACCATTAACCCAATCCAAATCTTTGGATCAACCCATTAACCCAATAAGTCTAATCCGGATCCATTTGGATTAACCTATTAATCTTAACGTCCATAGTATTTTAGTTAAAGTAAAATAAACCTATCTCCAAATCAACATGTTCTCTATGTGTGTGACCTAACAGGTTCTCGTAACGTTGACAATATTTCTAAAACTATTTTAGATACATAGGCAATGAGTGACATCTATCAATGCATCATTGCTACCCAAGTGACGAGAATGTCGAGATTCGACTTAACTTTTCTGTGTCTATTATCTTGTATAACTCAATCCTTCTATCCTCGATATCTAGATTGATCCATGAGACATAGATCGTGTCATCCTCTTATCTTATATTGACTTATTTGAGCATGACCATGCATTCTTGTGTCCTACTTAATCAAGGGGCCAACATATATTACTTTCGTCATATAGAAGGGATAGATCTCATCTACATTACTCATATTGCTCCGCATAATTTATTGTATACCCAGTGATCGACTTTATAGTCCTCCTTGTTATAGGTGACGTTTGTCAATACCAAAGTACACAACTCCTTATGTAGGAAATCGTAGTGACTTCAGGTCTAAGGACTATTTATACTAATAGTCACTATGAGAATGTTTATGACACTCATATAATGATCCATGAAACATTCTCATAGTGGGTCAATTTAATACATATTCTCTAATATATACTCATGTGTTAACTTGATATCTTATATTCATGACTTGTAAGATTAAGTCATCAGTTGACTTATATGCTAGTCTCAACACATTAATATTTTCCTTGTATATTAATGTTTGACTAGGAATAGTTAAGAGTAGTGTTCTATATATATCTACAGTCTCTTAATATCAATTCAACCAATTGATATGTTGTAGACTAGAACCTACTACCCTAGGACATTATTATACTTATTCAACTAACACAGATTTGAAATAAATATAATAACCATAAATATTACTTTTTATTAATAAAATATGATACAATAGGTCTCTTGTCAATCATCTCATAATTGACTCTTAGGGTTGATACTAACATTTTAATGAAATGCAATGTCCTAAAAATGACTTAGAAAGAAAGGAAATGGAGTTTGTTCCCTATGCATTAGTGATTGGAAGTTTAATGTATGACCAGACATGTACTCGACCAGATATCAGTTTTGCTATTGGAATGTTAGGCCGATATCAAAGTAATATTGGGATGAACCATTAGAAAACTGCAAAGAAGGATCTGAGGTACTTACAAGACACCAAAGATTACATGGTCACGTATAGAAAATTAGATCAACTTGAAGTGGTTGGTTACTCGGATTCAAACTATGCCAAATGTATGGGCTCGAGGAAATCTACATTTGAGTGTACATTTTCCTCCTAACAAGAGGAGCAGTATCTTGAAAAAGTGAAAAACAGTTCGTAATTGCTACTTCCACCATGGAGACTGAATTTATGCCATGCTTTGAGGCCATAGTTCACGCATTGTGGTTGCAGAACCTTATCTTAGGGCTTGGCATTGTCAACAACATAGCTAGGCCACTAAGGATTTACTATGATAATACTATAGCTATATTCTTCTCTAAAAATGACAAGTATTCAAAAGGTGCAAAACACATGGATTTGAAATACTTGACCGTCAAATTAAAGAAGAAGTGCAAAAACAAAAAGTGTCAATTGAGCCTATCAAAATTGATTTAATGATAGTGGATCCATTAACTAAAGGATTATCACCCAAAATGTTTATTGGTCATATAGAAAAGATGGGTATTATGAATAAATCCTTGTTAACATTATAGTAATATAGATACACATGTATGATAATGTCGTTCATATTATATGACACTTATGAATTCAATTAAAGTTATGTTTCTACTTATTTTCTTGTTATCCACATATATATAGTATATTTATATTGTTTTGATGTGATAACAGAATGAGTCTTTGAAAAGATATTAAAGATAATTACAATGTTAATTAAAATTGTTGTGTTATGTTGATTTTGTGATACATGGAAGAAATCATGTCATTAAATGACTTGTGACCGCCATGATCCGATCATATCAATTCAATTGAAGACGATGACTTGATAACTTCAACGTATAGTGCACAATTATGATTATTGTTGAATTTTCAAGTCGTCACATGGGCCAAGTGAAAGATTGTTAGATTGTTAATTAATAATCTATTGTGGCCCATGTAACCTATAGAATTGACTTTAATATAAAAGAGTCTAATGTGATGGTTGTTTGGCCAAAAGGTAATTAAAGTTATGAGGTTCTATTTAAAATAAAATTCCTCTTCTCTCTCTTTTATAAAAGTAGTTGTTGTTAAAGGTTATCCAAAAATTGTTATTAAGAGTTATACAAAAGGTGGTTATGAAGAGTTATCAAATAAATAAATAAATAGGATAATTTCCATGAAAAATGGGATATCTTCCATATAAAAGATAAGGGATAACTTATATAGAAAAGATAAGTATGAGATAACCTTTAGAGGAGAATTATATATTATGTATCTGTCATCATCAAAGGAATAGAAGAAAAGAAAAGGCAGAGAGGAGAGAAAGATTGAGAAAGTTTTATATATCAAGAATTTGCTACATTATGGATCTGGGTATCTCTTTGGCATTGTGAAAATCATTATATCCAAGATTCTTTTATATATGGTGTAGTTTCTTCCTTTTGCAAATTAATTAATCGTATGAAAACTACAATCATGGTTTATCTAACACTTCCACCACTGTCAAGCATTTAGTCCTTTATGACCTACTTGTATTTTTCATCAACTACCAAACATTAAGTTTACCTTCACTTGCCTGCACTTCCACTACCAATACTTGTTGAACTTCTCCACTATCAAGTATCTAGGTAACACTAACCCATATGGTCATTTCCTTTACCAACTTGGACTTTTCACCATCAAATATTTGGTCAACTTATCTCATCCAAACACACTACTCAAACATCAAACATAGTGTTCAAACATAAAAAATCCAATTCTTATCATGGTCAACCTTGACCAAGGATTGATTGCATCAACGATCTCTTTTTTGAGTTTGACATTATGTTTAAGTTAGTCTTGCTCATTATCCCAACTTCCCACATTTATGCCAAAGCCTAAGTTAAGATTTCCTAACTTAAGCCATTCATTCTTCCCCTATTCCATATATCAAAAAGGCTCTTTAATAACCTTCTTGATCTAAAATCTTTTTTTTTTATGTTAAGGTCTAGATTTTCCCAAACTTCCATTCTCCTCTTTGGCAACTTTTTCCAAAACTCAATCTTGAGCTCATTAATTTATGAATGTGGATACCTCCCCCTTTTCTAATTTTCTTCTCAAGTCTCCTTAATCTAGCGAAGTCCTTCTCCCCTTAAGGAAACATCTCCCCCAATCTTGGGTTATTCATATATTTTTAAAGTGTACCTCTACATTTAAGCATATTTTTCCTCCAAAACCAAGGGCTTCCCCCATAATTATTGAACCAAAACCAACACCAACAGCGATCTCAAGAGTTCATGTCCGCGGGGGCGCTGGGGGCGAGCGTTTCGCCTTTTGCCACAAAGAGTTCATGTCCTTGAGGAAATGCAATAAAGTTATAAGTCCAACCTTAAACTTTAACCTCACACACATTCTTCTCCGAGTTAAGATCCTACCCTTTGTTTAAAGTTTCACCTTGAAACTGATTTCTATTGCTAGGAGAAACATTCCACCATCTTAAAAAAAAATATTTTTTCCTTAATCCTTGTTGAAAAATCTAATTTTCCCCTTTAATCCAACATCTTTCTCTTTTTATACACTCTTGCCCCTTAGTTTGTACCAACAAACACCTTTTAGATATTTAAACATTCTGGAGGGTTTAGGGTGATCAGATACTATGGTGTGGGGATGAATGATTGAATTTCAGTTGAAATGTAGTGTCTCAATTGACTACTAAGTAGTTTATTCAACTAACCAATTGATTAGTTCTTGAATTTGTTAGTAGTCAACTTCATAAATTCATAAATAATTATATACTATTTGAAAAATCATGAAATTTGTCATAAACATTATTTATGTAATAATTTAGTAGGAAAGAAATAGTTTTCTTCAAATGTAACAAACTTTCGGCTCTTTTCGTATGTCATCCTTCTCACTCTATTTACGTAGTGAGCCTTCAGCCATCTTTCGTAAAGTTTTCCATCTCTCAGATGCACCAAATCTATTTAAGAGCATCCCTTAATGTGGGATGATAAGAGCATTGTATGGATAATATTGTGCTATGGAAAGGCTTTAATGAAATCATTAGTTTTGGAACAATGAGTAAGCTTGATGCCTCGATAGAAGCAAACTATCTTCTATGAAAATCACAGGTTTTGGAATGATGGGTAGGCTTGATGCCTTTATAGAGGCCCATTAAGTCTTCTATGGAAATCACAAGTTCTGGAATGACGGTAGACTTGATGTCTCGCTAGAAGCCAATTAAGTCTTCTACTACACTAGCACACGATCCAATATCCAAGTGAACAAATCTTTCGATCTCCTATGAAGATTGTCTTCAATTTTCCACAATTGAAGACAATCTTCATAGGAGATCAAAAGATTTGTTCACTTGGATATTGGATCGTGTGCTAGTGTAGTAGAAGCGGGTGAATATCACTTTTTATCTACATGATTAGTATTCTACCAAAAATATATTAAAAAAATAAACATAATGGAAAAGTCAACCAAAATAGTAGACTCCTTAATTTAACATGGTTGATGATTTTCCAAAATTGCTACGTCTATAGTCTATGATATGTTAGGTAGATCAACCTTGAATTCAATTGTCTTTTTCTTTTCTAGTCAACAATCGGAGGTGGATAAATCTCTTATAATAACAATAATTACATGCAATAAAATAGAAATAAAAAGGTGTACAATAAGACTTTTGTGGAGATAGAATTTGGGCATTGTTTGCACTAGATTATATTAATGCAATTGACCCCTAATCTAGGTTGATCAAGTTTGGATTAAATTTCGATGTTTGATCAATATATTTGACGATTGAGTATCAAGTAGGTAAAAGCTGACTAGATACTTAATAGTGATAAAGTCCAAATGAGTCAAGATTGATTGAATAGGTCATGGAAGAATCCTAATAGGTCATGAAGACTAATTAAATATAGGGAATGTGATGAAGTCCTAATATGGCATGGAGGACTAAATGTCGAGCACATGATCAAAAGTCCAAGCAAGTCAAGGTGGTTGGATGCTTGACATTGATCGAAGTCTAGGCGGGTCATAGAAGACTGGATGCTTAGCAAGATATGAAGTCATGGCAGATATGATTGGATGCTATGCAAGGATGGAAGTCCTAGAGGAATGGATCTTATACTATAGAAGTCTTAGCAAGTCAAGGGTGACTTGAGGATGGGCAATGAGAAGTCCTTGTAGGCTGACGGTGGTTGAATACAAGGCAATTTGTCAAGTCCTAATAGGTCGACCTTGACTTATACTAGTCATACAAGGAAGTCCTCGAGACATAAGGTCTTTTGGCATATGAAAATTCTAATCTTAGAGAGGTTAAAATTAGAGTATAAGTTGATTGATATAATTATTAGTTAGCTAGTGGTGATAATTGACTAGGGAATCAACTCAAAATTGAACTCAGATAAAAAAAAAGTCTAGTTTAAGTAAAAAAAAAATAGCTTGGGTAATAAATAATCGACTAGCTAAATAGTATTTTTTAACATGAATAGTTTTTTCAACCTAAAATGAATAGAAGATTATTTAGTCTATTGGGGAAATCAATGGATGCATTATCAATCGGCTAGGGCAGTCGACTCATCCCAAAATGAATGAAATATAAAGTTCTAAAGTCAACTCTATGAAGAACAGTTGGTTGATGGTTATTTTAGAAAGTGATTAATGAGGATCACTGAGGATACAAGCAGATGCTCTGATATTGGTCATATTAAGTAGAACAGTTAACTAATGGTGTATAAATAATCAATTGGTGGTGATTTGAATAAAAGTTTATGGGATGCTTGTCTCAGAACCATGAAGGTTGTTACAAATCTATTCGAAGAGCTACCTAAGCAAGTGTTGTTGTATTCCAAGGCTTCCTTGGATACCTCAATGGCTTCCTCTAATACATATGTCAATTCAAATGTGATGCCTTTGTGGGGGATCTTCTCTTGGCATATTGAAATGTTGGTCATCCTATTTGATTTCTTAGCAATACCTTTTTTTAGGGATTCTTTTACTCATGAGGAGAAGCATTAAGGTAGTATTTGATGTGTGTGTTTCATGCATAGTTTTTAATATTATTTTGCATGTATTTTATTTCATCACATGAGCATATTTTGCATATTTTTATCTCTTTCACATTGCTTTCACTCTTTTAGTTCGGAAAACTGCTCTTTGCACTTTTTGATTGATAGGATGCAAATTCGGAGCTTAAATAGAGTTAAAAAGCCTTAGAATGAGAGTCCACAGTAAGGAACACGCTTTGGTCGTGTCCTTTGACATGGGCTTATTTATCTAGCTGAAGTTAGACACGAAATGGAGCAACCATGGAGACTACAATCTCTAACACGGGTTGGTCATGCCTATGGGCACAATCATGCTCTCTCCTATTGAAGAACGAATTTGGTCAACAACTGACACGCCCGAGCGGTGCCAAATGGCACAACCTGTTGGTGCTGGGAGCATCAGAATCGAACATATATTTTGATGTTGTCAAAGATTCAAGTTAAGTCTTGTTATAATCTGATGAATTGATCAAGTATGCAGGATGCTCAACTTGAAAAGTCCTAGTAGGTTAGCTGGACCTAATACTAGGTAGGAAAAGTCTTAGCAAATCATGAAAACCAGGCAGGAAGTCCATATGGGTCAAATAGACCTGACATCTAGTAGGTGGATTTGATAGGTCAAAAAGGACCCGATATCGAATCAACAGGAAGCCTGGCAGACCGATCCGATGCTGAGCGATTAAAGTCTAAATAGGTCTGGATGACCCGATGTTTGGCAGTTGAGTTGATATAAGCTCCTGGTGAGAGTGTAGTGAGGTCATGTCTCGGTAGAGACAAACCTTAGGCGTTGATCCAATTGAAGAAATCAATGGAGGTTTCTAAGTTAAGATCAAGACAGTCCTAGCTGTCAGAGTCATGCATCTTTACTATCTATTATCTAACTCTATTTTATAGGACTACTATTATGTTATTGTGCTAACTTTATTTTGCAGATAAATAAAATTTTGAATTGATCGAGGGTTCAGTCAACTGAACTAGAGGTTTAGTCGACCGATCCGACCAACATAGCATATATCAGATTGAAGTTCAACAAATATGGGATAACAGACTGTTCAATCGACGGATAAGTTGGATCAGTCGATCGATTCATAAAAGTTAACGGCAAATGATCAGATTGAATCATGCAAGAAAGGAAGTTTCAGGATTCCGTCGACTGATCAGTGGGATTAGTCGACCGAACAATGTGATTTATAGGATCAGATGAATTGGATCAGAGCAAAGAAGGAAAGGCGTAGAGTTCAATCGACGAATAGGAGGTTTAGTTGACGGAACGAGGTTTTAGTCGACCGAACGGTGCCTATAAAAGAAGGTCTCGGGGTCCAAGTCAATCAACAATTCTTCTTTCATCAACTCTCTTAGTGCTCATTCTTGTCTCTGCTACTGTTCATGCATGCTACTGCTACTACGATGCCGGAAGGCTCTCCGACAATCTACGCTCAATCTACATTACTTTATTATCGATATATTTTATTATTGCTTGCATTCTTATAAGAAGATAGTATCATTATTGCTATCCTCCTATTTTTATTGTACGAGTTTGCTTCTTCTCCAAAAGGTTTTGGAAAGAAGAACTATAGTAGATTGCCCATCGAAGTGGTCAAAGATCGTGGGCCTTGGAGTAGTAGTTATTGGACTACGAACCAAGTAAAAAAAGGAACTATGTTCTTATCTTTATTTCCACTGCACTTTGATTTAGTTTAATGAAAAGAAAAGAGATTTTAAACGATCGAGATTCACCTCCCCCTCTCTTGTCTCCTACTATCCTACACAACCATGTTTTACCGCCTCAGCATTTGACACGCCCAGGCTGTGCAGGGTGGCACGTCTGTGTTCTGCCGCCACACCCCGACAATTTTGGAAGGCCACATTGAATTTAGAATACTTTGAACACTTTGGAAGCTATAAAAGGACCTATGGGTCTTGTTTTGAGACATCAAGGAGGTTTTCTTGTGACAAGGAACCCTAGGAGAGAGTCGTTTCCAAGGAGTCGTTAGAGATTTCATCTGCCGTAGAGCTTGGAGTTCGTTCGGAGACGACGATCGGCACATGACTAAGCATTCTCTTCTCCTTTTATCCTTGATTTTGAGTTGTAGAATGTCTTCTTTCTCGTCTTGTGGTTGTAACTTCATCTCCACGGAATAGTACTCTTAATTCTAGGATAAGAGAGTAGCCCGATGTATTGTTGACACTATTTTTATATATTTATTCATCTTTTTTATCACACGATGTGTTGATCCATGATCTGGCCATATTATGCATACATGATTATGACACTAATCGTGCATCTTCATATCCTACGGGACGCGGGGAAGGATCAAAAGGTGAACTCAACTCTCCAACTCATAAGGACTGAGACTTAAGAGGTTGTTCATGAAAGTAGTTCAAAATCTCACGAGGGCATCATTGGCTGTCACAGAGCTTAATGGGTTTACCCCGATTCAATGTCACGAAGTAGAAAATATCACCTAAAGGACCGTGGGGCATTGTGACAAGAGCCTCCATGAGAAAGTGATCATTTTCGTAAGGCTAACTTGAAAGTAGGCATCGCCTTTAGGTAAGCAAGTTAGTATAATTCTAAAAGTACTTATCGATTACCTCGGGATAGACCACCTTCATGCTTATCAACATTGAGGTAAAAAAGTGAATAGTATTTAGGGTGTTAACAATCATCGTGATGAAATCAAAATCCTAGAATTGCTTCCCAAAACTGATTTTCTCCCATAAACTCTTCTTGCTTTCTTAGTTCGTTTTCTTTCTCTTACGATTCTCTCTACTTTGATTGATTTAGATAGTCTGCTTCGTGATTCTGACTAGTATTCGATTTATAGTTCCTATGAGATCAATATTTTATTACTTGACGACAATATTTCTCACACCAGTATTGGAGAAACTTGTGGAGCTTCACTTAGTATGAATAAGTTGGTTGGCATAGTGGCTCAAGGTTTATCAAAAATTGAAAAAGGATGATACAGGACATATGAGAGATCAGATGACTAGGAGCATTGAGGTGTAGTATTGATGGTAGCTGAAAGAAGGTGAACTAGTGAAGGATGACACGTGGAGTGAGTTATAGACTCAATGCATCCAAGGGACTTGAGGACCTAACTCGAGATGGTTTTGGTGGCAAAGTTAAATTGTGAAAGGTAAGCTCTTAGGTGAGTTATGAGAGTAGAGAGACATGTATTCTTGGAAGATAGTAGATCTCAACTTAGGCAGGGTTCGATGATACAATGATCATAGTCAAGGCTTCAATAGATTGGAGGTAATTCTAGTCGACTTGTGAATTGAGTCGATTAAAGACTTGATTCAAAGTCATCAACAAATGAACATAATATTTTTATTTATAACTGAGTTAATTAGATAATTGACTGATTTGGAGTAAGTAAATTGTGATATGAATCCAAATGATTAATGAGCTAAATTGACTAAAGAGTCGACTCAACCTTGGTGACGCGCAATACAAATATTTTTATTCAAAACCTAGTTGAATGAGGTCAGTCGACTAGTGTTGGATTTTGATAGATTGATGAATCACAGACAAAGCTAGAAGTACTCATTTATTCGACAAAATTAAGATGAAATAGGAAAATGACTTAGGTTCTATAGGAAATCAATTAATTGATGTAGGAAGACAGTTACTAAGAGCCTAAGGTTGATGTCATCAAGAAAATAGTTGACTAATAGTGGATCTAGAGCCTAAGGTTGAAGTCATCAAGAAAATAGTTGACTAATAGTGGATCTAGTCGATTGATCAATGATAAAACAGGAACAATATAACAAGTGAAGTTCAAGATTGAAGGTTGGTGAAGTATAAATTATATAATCCATTAAGCCTTACCTCTTTTACGCTGAGCCTAATCTTATAAACTCTCATTTTAAAGCTTATTATTATAAGAGGAATCTCCATCTCTTGAAGTTATTAGTGGAGAAAAAAGATAATATGCATTTGAGAGTAAGTCGCCGACCAGACATAGAACAAGAATAACAATTTCAAACCCCAGTGCATCACTTTGTTAATGTTGTTATGCACTAATTTGCTTTATTTTTTATTTCCATTGTTAATTATATTTGCGTGGCATTGTTAAATTATTAGCAAAAGTGTACTATTTATATTTCGTAAGTCAATTGATATTCATTCCCTTACAGTCCTAGACTCGACCATAGTTTAAAATTGATGATTCAACGATTCAGAATCGATAGTTCGATAGTTTAAAATTGACGATTCGATAGTTCGGAATTGATGATTCGATGATTCCTGATAGGTTGATCCTTAACCTTAATCGTCTAAGATTATTACGGTTCACAGTTTGGAACTGTTGATTCACTATCGCCACGGTTCAATATTATTATATTAAAAAAAATTAAAATTGTAAATTCATAAAAAATAATAAAAATAAAAAGGACTTATATTTATTTAAGTCGCCTACGTATCCCGTTAGGGTATAGAAAAATTAAAATCCACGTAGTTCTCTTACCTTTTACCTTAAGAAGTGACATTGCTACTTGTAGGATCGAGTGCACGTGAGAGAGGATGAATCATGTGTTTTAAAATCTTTCTTTTTCATTTTGAAATCTCGTCGAAAATTTGAGCATGTAGTGAAAAAACAAATACGACTAAAATAAAAACACACACAGAGAGAAAACAGAGCACACAGTCGGTTTACTTGGTTCGCAGCCTCAGCGGACTACTACTCCAAGGCCCACGCCCCCTTGGGATGTTTTCAACAGGCAATCCACTAATTCTCTTCCGGAAAACCTCCGGAAGAACAATCAAGTACAAAATGTGAAATCAGAGAGTGTAACAAGTATACACTTCTCTTATGCAGGAGTAATTATAAATAAATAATATTGAAAATTTGTTACCCAATTAAAATACTGTTGTCGATGATGACTTGGCGTTAGTTCGGTGCAGCAGGATCACAGTACATCAAACATAGGCGCTCGGAATAACAGTATGAGGTTGAAATCAGGTTTGGAAGCGATGCCCCAAGCTGCTGGTCGAGTAGATCTTTTATAAGTCATTGGGGGCGCCTCCAACACTTCGGAGCATCTCCATTGAGGCTTATCGAATTCGAGATAGTTGCTGCTTATCCCCTCTGAGACGCCTCCAAGCTCTCCAGGGCGCCTCCAATGGTTCTGCACGTCAACAACGCTTATCTAGGCACTGAGGTGCCCCTAGCCGTCTGAGGCGCTCCCAGCCGTCCGAGGCGCCTCCAACGCTGAGATGCTCCCAGCACTCTGAGGCGCCCCCAGCAGTCCGAGGTGCCCCCAGCAGTCCGAGGCGCCCCCAACAGTCCAAGGCGCCTCCAGCTCCTCTAGCGCTAAGGTCGCAACTTTAATCTCCTGCAAAATATGTTAGTGATGAAAATACCTGTAGCAAAGGAGTTAGTATAAATAATGCATGTAAGTAATAATTAAATCCTGTCTTACCACGACTAGGATTTAATCATG
>JBBUKS010477460.1:0-17097 GCA_038050645.1 Hedychium gardnerianum
TTCGGGCTGGCTAGACTAGCCCCCGTGATTTACCTCCTCCATGTTGGTCCTGGGACGGACTGGCGGGGGCGCTGGGGCGAGCGTTTCGCCTTTTGCCATCTTGAATGCGGGGACCTGACAACAGAAGGTACATCGGCAACCCAACAGAGTAGGATAATTTAACTGTCAACTAGTAAAGTAAGCCCAAAGGAGGGATAGACTGAACAAACAGAACCTGAAAATAAATCGGTTAGTCAAAGTGATCAAAACAGTTTAAAACATGAGCCAGATAAAATCGTTAATCGAGTTAAATCGTACAAACACATTCATCAGGGCAGCTAATGAGTCAGCGGACTAAACTACTCACATTAGTTAGTTTAGGACCAAGCAAAATTGATTAGCGACTTAACTAAGCTAAGCGAACCAACCAACTCTAGATTAACCAAATCAAATAAAAATATAATAACTCAAATTTCACCTAATAACTAAGTTATACAATATAAAAAAGTATTAATATTTTTTAAATTAAATTATATGAATATAACAAAATATATTTTATTTTATTATAAAATAGTTAGAATCAAGCGTTTCTCGTGGATTTGGCATAAATCTTAAATTATTTATTATTTCCTGGTTAAATTACAGCTGGCTTGCATAGTTCATGGACGACGTTGATATATTCCGACGTAGCTAAATTAAATCAATCCAGCAAACAGCTTTGCAGCAGATCCGTGAACTACGCTCAGTCTCTCTCCTCGTGCTACAAGTTGATCACTAAATCTCAAGCCAAATCTTGCAATTCCAATCGCTGTCCATTCCAACGGGCTTCGCTTGACGGAATCTTTTGCAACGGGATGACTCGAACGATACGAACGCTCTGGAAACTAAATCTTCTCCGTTGACGACATGAGAAGCGAGGGATTGGATGTTGTGAACGTTGGAGGGGATCCGACTGCTTCACCTGCGACACTGCGACCACTGCAATGAATAGCTCAATGATATTAACGCTATGGGAGGAGAGTAGAAGCAGCGAGTGAGGCGAGGGAAAAAAAAGGTCGCTTTTCTTTCTCGTCTCCGACCTCTCCCGATCACGAGAGGGGAGCGAGGGGAATCGCTCGGTTTTCAGTCGCAAAGATTCCTCTAGTGTTTCGAAATAGCAGAAAGCATCATCTCGAGGAGGAGGAGGAGGAAGCAGTAAAGGAGGGGGAAAGGATGTTCAAGTTGCATCGCCACAGGTCTGAAAGATTCGGGGAGAAAGTCGAGTTTAAGCTCTCCAATCTGCAGGCTACCAAGGTGAATATTCTTATTTCTTCCCTGTATGCTTTGATTCGGTCTTGTCTTCTTGTTTGGTGTTTGCGCGTGTGAATTTGGGTTTGAAGTCGGAAATTATACTTGGTTCGCTTGATTTGTTGAATCTTTTGTTCGACTCCACTAATCTCTGCTGCTATAGCGGGCAACGTATGAAAAGAGATGTTCTTGAGGTAGTCAGGTTGAGCTTCGATGAAATTTGTGCTACCTGTTGTTGAACAAAGAACAGCCCCTTCATTTGATAGCAAGTGCTGGATCTGTAAATCTAAGCAGCTCGAGAAAAATGCTTGTTCTTGACCTCATGATGGTGACCGCTAGAAAGTTAGTGGTAAAGTGTTTGCATTGCGTTCAATTCATTGGAGAATGCAAGTTAGTGGTACCTTTTCTATCAATTTTCACCCTGGACACCTGCAAGCTTTTCAGCATTATTGACTTAACAAAGTTGAGCAGAGTGGTTGGATGCTCATGTCCTTTAATTCATTCCTCAAGAATGAATCAAGGAAAGCATAACAATTGACATTTGAGTCTCCTGATCGAAGCTAAATGAGCTTTAATGTTCCTGCTGAATCCTGAATACCAATTCATTATTAGGGCACCAAAGTTTTCAGATTCAGACTGGTGGCCTCTTTTATCCACATCTTATAGTGTTGCTGGATTCCTATGCTGTCTAACACTTAATATCACTTGTTCTGCTGTGTTTATATGAATTTTGCACTAATTGTTTGTTTTATGGTATAAAATAAATGGATTGGAACATAACTGTTTGATTTTATTGTTTACGTACAGGTTCCTAAAGTATGGGACAGACTTTTTCTTTCTATTGTATCGGTGGAGACTGGAAAAACAATTGCTAAAACTAGCAAAGCTACAGTGAGAAACGGGAACTGTCAGTGGACTGATGCAGAATCTATATGGGTGTCCCAAGATAATACATCAAAAGAGCTTGAAGAAAGCCATTTTAAGATTGTTGTTTCACCGGTCTGACACAAAAATTACTATGTTTCTATATGTAATTTCATATGTTAATATTAGATAAAATCTCCTTTTACTGAAATTAGTAGTTTACGCTGGTTAAGAGCTATGACTATGTATGTTAGAATGGATTTCTTGTGCAGGCTTCTGCTAGGTCTGTGATCATTGGTGAGGTTACCTTAAATCTAGCAGATTATATAAGTGCAGGCGATGCTGCCCCTCTCTTCCTTCCTTTGAAGAATTGTGATTCCGGGGCAACTTTACAAGTAATGTTACTCTTTATTTAATTTGCATTCCCTAACTGAAACTATGAAGATTCTAGTGATGTTTAGTATCTTTAAATGAGCTTATTTGTTGTCAATCATCGACAAAAGTGATAATCACATAAATTATAAACATAGGATATATAATCTTATGTCAAAAAGGATCACCAAATAATGATTAGCTAAATTTTTAGTAGGTATTCCTGTTTGCCTCATTGAAGGCAGCATTTTATATAAAATGAGTCTCACACAAAGAATGTTGTAAATACCATCATAGAATATATGTATTGTTTTTTTTTTTCCATTGGTATTTTAAAGTTTAAACAAAAATCAGCCAGAGCATAGTCCATAAGGCAAGATAGTTCTTGGTTTGTATAATTGATAGAAATTTTTAAAGATTGTTTATGCTGACTAGGCCAAAAGAGTATAACTCGAAAGAGAAGATAAGATGGACGACTTGGTCAACTGTACTTAATCCAAAGAAGCTATTTTCTCACAATTTCTCTTATTTTCTATTTGCATGCTAATATAAGTTTTCAAGTTTTCATATGAATGCTGCCCATTTGTGTTGAAGAATGATGTCTCTAATTGAATCACAGGCTTCTTGCTCTGTATAGGAAGTATCAGTATCAAAATAACTTAATTTGTTCAATTGACAATATTTTCTATTTTCCTGTGCAGGTCAAGGTTCAGTGTTTTTCCCCAAAGTCAAAATTCAGGTCAATTGGTGATTTGCTTGATATTCCAGTGCTATCACTAGATGTTATTGACAATGGCTTATATAATGCAGAGTCGGGAAATCTTTGAAAAAAGCTTCTCATGTTGAAGATCAGAATAATAATGATGAGCTGGATGGCAAGTCTGATGGTTCTTCAAGCAATCAGTTGAGCAACACCTACCCAGACGAACATGGAAATAGGGTGATATACTAATCCACCGTTTTGACCGTTTTCCTACCATTTCTATCATCGTGAATGTGGTTAACCAATGTGCTTAAAATAAGTTATTCAACAAGTAGGAACATTCATTTGCTGCCTTTTTCATGCTCTCCCTCTTTATTTCTGTTTGTCATGGAATTTGTATCTTTTTGAGAATATATTGTACTTTACTAAGGATAATGTTCTATTCCTTTTCAGAGTTTGTTTCACTTTCAATTGGATACTGCCTTTGCTTATTTTAACAAGTATTTTACATCTTTCTTACAGGACACAAGCTTCTCTGCGTCAGGCTCACACCGTAGTTCTGATTCAGTTGATAGCTTGGGCAGGACATACTTTTCTCCCAAAAAAAGCTCAAATGGGGTGCAGTGCATTGGAAGACAAGATTCATCTGGCTGCCAAAATGCAAATTATGGCACAGTTCCTGGAGATGAACATCTAAGATCATATCAATCTTCTTTCAACTCTAGGACCTCAGGCTCCTCGTTTCATACTAATCAATGGGAAGATACTGCTGCACAAGCTTCTGGAAGTGGAGTGAGGATGCCTTCATTAAGGCCTTCTGATTCTTCAAAGGATCTTCTTGAAGCTGCTGAAGAGATAGAGGAACTCCGTGATGAGGTTAAGATGTGGGAAAGGCATTCTCGGCAACTGAAACTTGATATTCAGAGTTTAAAGAAAGAAATTTCTGAAAAATCTAAGAATGAGGCGAAGCTGGATGGACAGATTTCAGCTGCAAACACAGAACATGATTCTTTAAAGCTTGAAGTTGAGCAACTAAAAGCAGCATTAGAAGAGTCACTATCTAAACAAAGAGATAGTGTGCAAAAGGAACTGGAGGAGGAGTTGAAGTTTCAGAAAGAATCCAATGGCAACTTAGCTCGACAGTTGAAACAAACCCAAGAATCAAATATTGAGCTTGTCACAATACTTCAAGAACTGGAAGAGATCATAGAGAAGCAGCGACTGGAGATAGCTAACCTTTCGCAACGGAGCAGTCCAAATGGACAAGAGGTAGAAGATAGGAGTCGTAAGTCTTTGCATGAGCAAAGGCTATCTAGTAGAAGTAATTCTGGTCTAGAAAGGGAAGTTGAGACTCTCAGGAACAAACTACAGGAATTAGAGAGGGATTGTGCTGAGCTAACAGCAGAAAATCTTGATTTGTTATACAAGTTAAAGAAGTTAAGCAAGGATGCTGAAAAAGGAGGCCCGTCCCATGATTTTATGTCTGAAAGGTCTCATTATCAAATTTCAACTAACAAGTGCGAATATGAAAATGTCTTCCTTAAATCTCGAATCTGTGAACTTGAAGATGAGCTTAAAAGGAAAGAAGTGACAACTGCAACTTTGTCAGCTAAATTCGAGGACCTCGAAAAAGCTTCTGCTGATCTTGCAATGGAACTGCAGCATTATAAGGATGAAACGAGTGGCCTTGAGTCAAAGCTCTGCGAAATGCACAAGGAAATTAAGGAGAAGAACTTGGAACTGTCCAATCTGCATCAAAAACTTAAACTAAATCTTGAAAATGACTCGGAAGGTTTTGATGCTGCTTCTATGATAGTGTCTGACAAAGTTGAGTCATTCAGCTTGTCAGATATGCAAGATGTTACTAAGGATAATTATGTTGCAGATAATGATTATGCTGGTGATAGTAATGTTTCCCCTTTGAGTACAGGTCTTCTCAATCAGAAGAAGAGTCGTCATGTAGTGGATGATATTTCTAGAAGTTTTTATGAGTTTGAGCAACTTATTTCCAGCCTTCAGAAAGAGAAACGTCAACTGGAGGAAGATTTGGCATCTCAAAGAAAGCAAAATGATGAAATGTCTAAAATTTTGGAAGATGTGGAGAATGATTTAAAAGAGATTACTGGTAGCATGGAATTTCATGTTTCTGCTAATAAGAAGCTTGAGAAAAAATCAACGGAACTTGAAAGTTGCAAAAATGAACTAGAGTTGCAAATTTCTGGGTTTGAACAAGAAAATATCAATATGTCTGAACGAGTATCTGGCTTAGAAGCCCAACTAAGGTATATAACAGATGATAAAGAATCCAAAAGATTGGAACTAGAAGATACCCGATCACTTCTAGCAGATTTGAAGTATGAAGTTGAAAAACATATGGGTGAAAGTGAAGTGCAGAAATCAGAACTTAAAGAAAAACTACTGGAGACACAAAAGCGGTTATCAGAAGCACTAGAAGAGTCGGATGTTTTGAGGAGATCAAATTCAAAACTGCAAGCAACGATTGAGAGTCTCAATGAAGACTGCACCTCTCTTCAGAAACTAACAGGAGACCTGAAGCGACATAAAGCGGAGTTGCATGAGCATATTACACAGCTTGAAGTTGAATTGCATGAAACAAGAAACAAGAATCTTGATTTTCATGAGCAAGTTGATATTTTAGAATTGAAACTTTCTTTGCTACAAAAGGAAATTGTATCTAAGGAGAAGTCGCTGCTCTCTCAACTTGAGCAAATTTTTCAAGATCTCAAGGAACATGAAGAAAGAATTGGGAAGGCACATATTTTGTTGAATAAGATTGAAAAAGAGAAAACAGTTGAAGTTAAGAACTTTGAGAAAGAGATAGCTGACCTTACTGCACAAATGACATCAAGTCAGGATGAAAAGGAAAAACTAGCACTAGCTGCAGTTCATGAAGCTTCAGTTCTGCGATCAGATAAGTCTAAGCTCGAATGTAGTCTGCAGGAAATGAGTTCAAAAGCTAAGGTGTATGAGGCTGATTTACAAAAACAACAGAAAGAGTCTAAGGATAAGATTCAAGGGCTAGTCGATTTGCATAATGCTTCCAAACAGAGTGAGGAAATGTTAATGGCTGATATTGAGCATATGAAACGAGTGATGGAGGGTGTCAAATCTAGTGAAAAGAAACATAGGAAAATGGTGAGTGCTTTAGAGTTGAAGCATAAAGCTTCAGACTATGAAAAACAAGAATTAGTGGAAGAAATTTCTTTGTTAAAAGTTCAGTTGCAGAAATTCTCTCATCTTCAAAATACAATGTTGGACCTTAAAAACTCTCTTGACGAAACAAATTGTGAAAAGCGAAAACTAGAAGAGATATTGAAGTCATTATCAGAAGAACATGAAAATTTGATGTCAGAGAAATCTTCTTTGACTGAAAAGCTTTCCAACATACAGAGGGCTTTATGTGATGCTGAAGCTGATAGGAGCAGTAGGATAGCCTTGCAAGAAAAACTTTTGAGGATGGAAAATGACCTATCAGTAAAAGAAGCATCATGTTCATTTGAAGTGGAATTGAAGAATGAACTTAATCGAGTAAAGCGAGCAAACAGCGAGTATCAAAGAAAGCTTCAAAATCTTGAGCAGGAGAATGTTGATTTGATGAAGAAAGTGCAATCAATGGAGACTAAAATGTTGAGAAGATTGTCTCAGGATGAAGAAATGAATAGCCAGGTACTGCATTGCATGTACTTAACATCATAAGTAATTTGTTTTTAATGCAACTTTTTGTTCAATCGAAAAAACTTTTAGTATAATTCCTGAAAATTCTTAGATCTATTGAGAAGCCAGATCAATCCATATGGAGTTGTACAGTAGTCTAGTTATGTTCTAAAATTGAAAGAGGTGCAGTAAAACATCCTTTGGGTAACATCTTGGTACTGATAAAATGTTTGATTAATGAAATGCGAGGGGTAGAACTGTGCTGCAATCAAAACATAAGAAAATGTAGAAAAAAATTAGTAAAAATGAAAGAAAACCAGGACCCTATCATAAATCTTACTTGTCAACTAATATGTTGTTTTCATTAAAGTTTGCTTATCCTAATTTTGCTGTGTAGGGATCTTAATCCAAAAAATCTTGTTTTCTGAACTCACATGATCACACCCAACCTGTTGAAGATGACCCATTAGTTCACCATTACTAAAGTACCGGATTGTCTACCCATGTTATGATTAGATTTGGGTTTACCAGATGTTCTGGTAAGATTTAATTATTTTAGATTTAATTCTAAAATAATTCAACTTTAAGAGGGTCAATCTAAAACATGTCAATGTCATGAACTACCAATCCATCTGGTCTACCATTTATATAGGTCAAGTTAGGATTAACTCAAATTATTGTACCTTGTATCCTCAAAGTATATGTACTTTGCATGACAAGATTTTAGTTTGATGTTACCATGTTCGAGCCTGTCGAAAAAAACTAGTAGTAACAAAAAATGACATCATTAATGACAGGGACTTTGTCAATTTGAAAAAGTGGCAACTTTCTATTGCTGCTTTCTTAGCTCACCCTTGGTTGGAAATAATAAACTTAGCTTATGATTGGCACAACGATTCATATACTGAATCATATTTGAATATTCCAAATTTCACCATCTAGCATGCATGTCAGTATAAGCAATATCTCACTGATTTTTTTGAACTATGGAAATTGATATCAGTAGAGCATGAGAAATGTTTTGCGGTTGTTTAGTTGTAATGATGGTTCTAGTTTCTCATTGGTATATAGTCTAGTTTGTTATCTTTATAAAATTCTATCTAGTGAACAATCTTAATTTTGTTGATTGATTTGTTTGGATGTGCTAGGATGAAAAGGTTTCAAATTTCCATATCGAAGATGAAGTTGATCATCACTCAGATACCCTTTCACTCGAGACAGGACAAACTGAGTTTTTGGAGAGAAATAACATGTACAAAGAGGAATTTGGAAGGCAAGCATTCTTGCAACTCTTTCTCTATATACTATCTTATGTTCTAGCTGTGATTTTATTTGATTTACTTTTTATTACTTACCTACTGATTGATATCCTCATAAAGAAAATTAATGAAATACAATTCCTGGGATCCTGGACAACCATGATACTTATCTACTGTCAAGATGAAATTCCTATTTGAAAGAACTGCACCAAGGCTAGTGTCCATCAGAAAATTTTCAAGAAAAAAGATGTGAGTGAAGGTGATCAATTATGAGAAGCCAAATTGATCTTTTACTTAATAGAAGAAAGTAGTTGGAAGTAATAAATATATTATTCAAAGGGTTAATTACTAACTCTAGCACAAAGTTTTGATGTTTGAACAAATTTAACACCAGTTTCACTTTTAACATATCTATTCAAAGGCTCTAGTGGATTTTGTCCCACCTCATACTTCTAGGGCTAAGAGGTTTATCATGAGAGTTAGTGCAATCAGCCTCCAGGATTTCGATGTTTGATAATACACTTTTGTCTAGTCAGTTTGACCAAGGGTTGATCCAAATATGACTTGATATTTGGATGTGAGTGAAGTCTAGTTAGGTCAAAGTTGATTAGATGATTAGCAAGAGAAGTCTTAACTGGAGGTTAGGCAAGGGTAAAAGCCCTAGTGGGTCAGGAAGTCTTAGTAGATACACCAGGCGGGAGGGACTTGATAAGGGTCGGAGAGGACCAGAGATCAAGTCGGACAAGACTGGCGGTCGAGTGATCGAAGCTAAGCGGGAAAGTCCTAACTGGAGGTTAGGTAGATGAGAAGTCTATCGAGTGACTAGTCCTAACGGGAGGTTAGGCAAGGGCAAGTCCAAGTGAGTCTGGAGGACTGGAGGCTTGGCAAAGGGAAATCCTAAGGGGGTGAGCCTTAGGTGGTGAAGTCTTGGAGGAAGTCTAAGTAAGAAACCTAGTAGGTCGGGTAGATTTACAAGAGTGCGGCTTGATCCGAAGGGAATGACCCTTAGGTGCTAAAGTCGTGGAGGAGTGACCTCTAAGCAAAAGGTAAGCCTAGTCGGTCATATAGACTACAGGATAGGCTTTGCATGTTTGTATGCTTGTCTTGCTGGATCTTGGAGTTGTAAGCAAGAAGGAAAGCAGACGAAGGCAAACGGATGCAGTCAGATAAAGTCTGGAGTGAATTGGATTTGACTCGAGTCGAATCGGACCCAAACCGGTTCGTTAGATTGAATGGGTTCGGTAGACCGATCCCAAGGATCGGTAGACCGATTGAGTTCGGTTGACCGGGTTCGAGTTCGAACTCGGATCGGTGACTTGGCTTGGTTCAGTCGATCGAAAAACCGATCTAGTAGCCGACTAAGTTAGTTTGACTAGATCTCTGAGTTGTCAGAAATGATGACATGGCAAGTTGACATGGAAGCTGATGTGACAAAAAATCAGGTTCAACTTTCTGATGTGGATGAGGATAAGGATAAATCAGATGATGTGGATAAAGATAAGGTTGGATCCAGATATACCTTCATCCAGATAAAAGTTTGATCCAGATAAGGATCTGATCCAACTCTATAAAAGGAGACAAAGGCTCTACGTTCAAGGACACCAATTCTCTGCAACTCTCCGACTCTATGCTCGACAAAAACACGCTGCGAAGCTCTGCAACCGCGGATGCTCCAGGCAGATTGGCACAAGTTTTGATTTGCTTGTATTTTATATTATACGCCCGTACTTAATTCTTATTTGTGTTTGCGTATAATTTGTGAGCGGTTTCTTCGCCTCCGGAAAAGTTTCGGAAAGGAGATCTAGTGGATGGGCGCCTCCCGTACTTAGGCTTTGGATGTACTGACCCTGGGGTGTTGGGAACCAAGTAAATCCGCGTGTCTTTTTACTATTTGTTTTGTTTATTATATATTTCCGCTGAGCCCTCCCCCCCGGGTCCTACAATGAGGCTATATATGCCCATGCAATGTTATCTCATAAGTAATCGAATACTCTCTTCCCCCAAATTCTACCCTTGAAACTTTTTATTCTTTTCCTCTCCTTCTCTCCGCTATCCAATTAAACATGCAATGAAGGTGTGTCATACTGGGTCCTTACTATGGTTCATCTCTGTGACACAAGTTGAGGGAGAATCTTGACCTTATGATGGAAAATATTTGCCTTGAATATGATTGAGAATGCTATTCACACAAAGACAAAAGAATTGGTTAAATTAGAGGAATAGCATACCAACAAATGTTGTTACTTGTACTGACACTTGGTAGATCAGTCTGGCACTTATCGAGTAGGTTTGTTTCACTTCTTATCTAGACTTGGTGATATAAACAGCAAAATCCATATATCCAAAGTGCTTCTTTAAATGTATCTCCAACTCATATAACTTGTGCAGTTATGCTACAAGTCATTACATTAATCAAGCTACCAGAAGTGATTGATTGCCCTCCTTCCCTCTTCCTTCCATTTGATAAAGTTGTTCTCACTTGCTATGAACTTTGCAGGGTCATCTCTAAGAATCAGTCCAATGACATTGAAGCTCTCAAGAAGGTCATCAACGACAGCTCAGAAACAATCTCTTCGTTAGAATTGGAGCTAAGAGACATGAAAGAGCGGTACCTTCATATGAGCCTCCAGTACGCGGAAGTAGAGGCTCAGCGCGGGCAACTGGTAATGCAACTCAAATCTGTGAAAAAGGAGAAAAGTTGGTTTCCATGAACTCTGCTCATATGACCTCTTCGTCGTCGTCCTCTTTGCTGTGGCATTTATTTTTTTTGATTGCCATTGGTTGTAGGTAAAAAAGATGTAGAACATACTGCTGTAAATCCTTGCTAGTAGATTTCATGAGTGGCTGTCTTGCTAAATAATCTTAAGTGAATCCTGTTTGATCCAAAATGTATATATACAGATGGTATGATGTTATAAATTGACCATCAGTCCCAAGTAAACATATATATATGTTTCTAGTTCCCTCTTGTTTTGCGATGAACTCAGGATTATTATATTATACTATATATTATATTTATATTGGAATGTATAATTTCTTTTCAAACAATTAGTCATTTTGATTTGTATTGGTTTTACATGAACAAATTCTGTGATTTATTATGCACATATATTAAAAGAACATCTCTTATATTTATATATATTTTTAATTTTTGTCATATGAATTAATGACATAAATCTTTTAACACATGATTTATAGATTCTATGTTATATGAATTAAGAAACAAAATTTCCTTCAATTGTCAAAGTAAAAGCATCGATTTCAAACATTAATGGCGTGGAATAAGAGATTACACAATTCAAAATCAGCTTCTCAGGATTAATGTCTAAGCAAAGAGAAGTTTCCATTTTTTGTTCCATGGATTGAATGGATTAAAAATATATTCAACTAAGAATTATTGTTTACAATTTTAATTGGACTTGATCAACCTTAATTCCAATTTAACCATTTGACTAACTAATGACTACGTTTTCAATCTTAATAGATCAAGAAGTATGACTTGACAACTAATTAAGACTTGAACTTTCAAATATGTTCATCCAAAGGTTTTGGTTCTTATAACTTTGAATGCATATATAAACACGTTCGATATGGACAATTTTAAAAAATAAAATTTTGATAATAATATTTAAAGTGAAATTTCTGCCAAAAATTAAAATCGTTTTGCTGTTGCCTGAAATATTTAGATTTAACTTTCCCACAAAGAATTGGAAGCATGTTTAGATTCAGCTGGATTTATCCACTTAATCTCATTTCCAAGTGACAGAGAAGCCTCCACCTGGACTTAATCTTAAAAGACCACGTGAATTAATTAAATGCATTATTTTTTTTAAAAAAAAATTCTGTAGATTCTGACAAAATCTCAATAATTGAGAAAATAAGATTCTCATTTTCTAATTTTGGCAGACAATCTCAATAATTGTTGGAATACAATTTAACACTAGTGTCAATGAATCTGCCCCACATGTTATGTTTTTCTAAAACTGAAATTAATTAATTCATTTTTTTTGTAATAATACATTCTTGTGATCATTTTATTCATTTAATTGGATTTGGATAGACATCATTTGGGTTAATAATATATAAGTATTTATTTATTTATTTATTTATGGAGTGTATAATGCCCTTCACACACTAAATAATTAAAACAAATCTTATCTCTGTGAAAATATACCAACAAAATCAATGAAAGTAGTGTTTATGGTGTTCGATTTTTACATGCAAAAAAACAAAATTATGAAACTTCATAATATTTCTATATAAATACATATAAAGTGATTTTAATTTCCTGAAAATAAGTTTCCATGCAAAATAACAAAAAAAAAAGAATTTTTTTTCTTAAGAAAATATTCTTGAAAATATTGTTTGTGGTAGGGTGTTTTTCCTCTTTCCCTGGGTGAATTATTGCTCATATATACTTAATTGTCTTTTGGATAGTGTACAAATAAAAAAAAACATAAAAAATATTATTTTTTATTTTTCTACCAATTATGCATTAGATCTATTTCTCGAATGATTTTTTAGAATTGTGTTTGGTAATAAAAAATAATCCATTATTTGCACTTATTTCTTTAAAATTTTAGGATTTTATAGCTAGTAGTGTCTGTTCTTATATATATATGTTTATCAAGGTCAAGCATATTTTCAACTTCAAAAGAAAAAGAATAAAGATAAATAAATAGTTATTTTTTAAAAACAAATATTAATCTGAGGACAATGAATGACAGTGATTTACATCAATCGTTCTCAATAATTGCAATGAATAATGCATAATAATAGAGCCTAATTATGGCATGCTCTAATAGTTGAACAAGGATTTCTCACTAACCTTTTCTAATAATTGGACATGCTTTTTCTTTAAAAAAAAACATCTCTCTTAAGGTCAAATCATCTGTTTTATAGAAGGTTTTTCTACAATAATTAAGAATTAATATCACATTGAGTTATAAAAAATAAATAAATAAAATTTTAAAATAATTTTATCATTAGTTGTTATTATTTTACTTAAATGTATTTTTATCTCGGATATGAGAACAAACGTGATCATTTTTCATAGATCATAATTTATTTTAAAAGTAATTGACTTGTTCAATCCAACACATCAACACAAGTTTTTGGATATATTCATATTTTTCTTGAATTAGTTTTCGTTTCACTTTCTTTTCTTTCAATTAAAAAAATGGTAATCCAAAATTGACAGCGAATTAATTTAGACCAAGAAATTAAATACGTACGTTGCGTGGAATGATCGATCGGCTTGGCTTAATCAAAAGTCTCCCAAATTATTTTCCTTCTTGTATACGATTCATCCACCTCATACACACGTGCACGACTTAATATCAACATTTGTTTTTATTTTTTTCTTCAGATTTCTGTATTTTATATATATATATATATATATATATATGACTTTGATAGTCTACCCATCTTATCCTACATAATCATGTGCACCTGCTGATGTGTCATAATCTTGATCACTATTCACATCACACATATTTTGATCAATGATTTAC
Organism: Hedychium gardnerianum; assembly: GCA_038050645.1. NCBI lineage: Eukaryota > Viridiplantae > Streptophyta > Magnoliopsida > Zingiberales > Zingiberaceae > Hedychium > Hedychium gardnerianum. Next base: position 13,653 of record JBBUKS010477460.1, read on the forward strand.
AGATAGTCACCTCAGCAGGTGTCCATGATTATCAAAGATAAGATGTACAAGCTAACAAAATTATATATATATATATATATAAATTTTTTAAAAAAATTCAATCCGTTTAACCTAAATACTATATTCTATATCCTATACTCACGAATGAATATACAAAGTTACCTTCTGCTATATATATACTAAATCTCTAAATTTTAAATCTTAAATTTTAAAAAAAATATCAAACAAAAAATATATATTAATGAGATGTGCATGACATATCAAAATTATATATATATATATATATATATATATATGATAGTTTATACATCTTATCTGTACAATTATATACACTTGCTGAGGTAGTATAATCTTGATCATTAATCATATTACACATATTTTGATCAATGATGTGCAAGTGATCACCTCAATAAGTGCTCATAGTTGTACAAAATAAGATGTACAGATTAACAAGATTAACAGAACTCTCTATATATAAATAATTTGTTGAGTTTTAAGTAAAATAAATAAATAAATATTAGTAATTAATGTATCAAAACTAAGCACAAGAATGTTAGAATTTAGAACAAAAGATCACTTTATTAAGTTATTATTATTATTATTATTATTATTATTAATAATAAGATAACTAATTTAAAATTATATATATAATGATAAAAGGCGAAACGCTCGTCTTAAGCGTCCCCGTCAATTCGTTTCGGACCAAAAAAAATTATATACATAATCCATGTACAAAATGTATTAAGAAATACCTCAATGCAACCACAACATTGCGAGTTAGCTTTCATTTATTTTATTTTATCCTTAGAATGTAACACAGATAATGATGAATATATGATAATTTATTTGAGTTGAATAAGAGTCGATAATATTGATTATGCATCTTATTTACTTGAGTGAAATCAGCTTAAACCCAGAAAGAAGATACTGATTGAAATAGGTGCAACATGAGAATTTTTCAGGGGCCATCCATCTTAATACTGTTCTCGCCCAAACACGCTTAACTTTAAAGTTTTGATGAGATCCGGTGCATTAGTGCTGGTATAATCGCACCCCATTAGCGCTTCCTGATTTACTCTGGTGGTCGGTGAAAAATTTTCGTGGAGCCGAATCGGTCATTCCAAATCCGACGTTATCCGACGTGATTAATTATTTTTTTATTTTTACTTGAGTGAAATCGATTTAGGGGATTCTTGAAGTAGCGATTTTATTTTTTTATTTTATTTATTTATTTTATTTGAAAACTCCCCACGTGACAAGCACGTCATAATTCTCCACCACCACACAAATAAATAAATAAAAATAATAAAAAATAAAAGTCAAAAATTGAATTAAATAATTAAAAACTTAAAAAGAAAAATGGTCATCTGTTCCCTTCCCTTCTTCCCTTGTCTATAATTAACGCCATACAACGACAGCATTCAATTCATCGTTCAATATCCATCCACCGCCATGACTTCCCCCTCCCTCCCTTCCTCTTATCCTCCTCTCCTCCACCCGGACCGCCGCCCCGCTCCCTCCTCCAAGAACAAGCTCCTCGTCGCCGGAGCAGCCGCCGCCGCCGCCGCCCTCCTCCTCCTCTGCCTCCTCGCCTCCCTAAACGCCGCCGGAAACTTGAATGGCGCCGCCGTGCCGGAGATGGCCGCAAGCCTCCCGCTCTCCCGCGGTCCAGCCGCCGGCGTCTCCGAGAAGTCCACCGGCGCGAGGCTCTTCTCCCAGACGTCGTATCCCTGGACCGGCAACATGCTCCTCTGGCAGCGCACCTCCTTCCATTTCCAGCCCCAGAAGAATTGGATGAATGGTCTCTCCATTTTCCCTGCAGTTTCTTTTCCTTTAACATTAATTCTCTATCATTCTCCTTTTCTTGACCGTTTGTTCTTCGTGCGTTGCTGCGATGGCCGGCGTATCCGAATCAGACCCCAACGGTGAGTTGACGTACGACGCTGGCTCGGTTGGGATTTAAATAGTAATTTCTCTGATTTTGCCATTGCCGGAATATTATCGCAGGGCCTGTTTACTACAAAGGATGGTACCATCTGTTCTACCAGTACAACCCGGACTCCGCCGTGTGGGGGAACATAACGTGGGGGCACGCCGTCTCCGAGGATCTGATCCACTGGCTCTACTTGCCCATCGCGTTGGTTCCCGACCACTGGTACGACGCCGGCGGAGTCTGGTCTGGGTCCGCCACGCTCCTCCCGGACGGCCGCCTCGCCATGCTCTACACTGGCTCAACGACCGAGTCCGTCCAGGTCCAGAACCTCGCCTTTCCGGCGGACCCGAGTGATCCTCTTTTGCTGTCGTGGGTCAAGCACGCGGCGAACCCGGTCCTCGTCCCCCCGCCCGGCGTCCAGCCGAAGGACTTCCGCGACCCGACCACCGCGTGGCGCGTCGACGATTCGTGGCTCGTCGCCATCGGATCCAAGAACGACTCCCGGCGGCGACACGCGGGGATCGCGCTGGTGTACAGGACGGTCGACTTCGTCGACTACGAGCTGCTCCCCGGCGCGCTGCACGCGGTGGAAGGCACGGGGATGTGGGAGTGCGTCGACTTCTTCCCCGTCTCGACGACGGAATCGACGGAGGGACTCGACCCGTCGACGCCGGCGGCCCCCGGCGTGAAGCACGTGCTCAAGGCCAGCCTCGACGACGACAAGCACGACTACTACGCCATCGGGACCTACAACGCGACGCGAAACGCATGGACGCCGGACGACCCGGAGTCCGACGTGGGCGTCGGTCAACGGTACGACTACGGCAAGTTCTACGCGTCGAAGACGTTCTTCGACCCGACGAAGAAGCGGCGAGTCCTTTGGGGCTGGATCGGAGAGACCGACAGCGAACGGACTGACCTGGCCAAGGGTTGGGCCTCCCTCCAGGTATTGTTTTTAATTTTCTTCAAATATTTAAATTATCCTCCAACATATCTGGAGTCGACAATTAAGTATACAATTAGGAACTTTAATCTTAAAACAATTACCTTCACGACAAGTAATATTATGCTTAAAAGCAATCTCCCTCGATTTCTCTCACGAGATCTTACACGAATTAAGCCACGCGTGTGGATTAGATTCGGAAAGCCGGGACGTGATTGGATGTGACAGCAGGGCCAAATCCAGGCAATCCACGTGGCAGAAAATTTCAGGAAAAGAACGTGCGATTTTCGGCACGTAGTGGTCCCCGCCAGCTCGACGTCCACGTGACCGGATTGGCTGGATATGTTCCAAATCCAATGTTGCATTTATATCCTTATGATTGGTTCGAGTTATCATATAAAATCTTGATTATTTAATTATCAGGTAATCACATAATCAAGGTTATATGGAATAAAATATAAAAAATTTGTTAATCTCGGAATCAACAAAAATCTTACTTTTCTAAGGTTTTCCGATTCCGGGTTGCATGCCCCTTTTGCTGATGTGTCGGGCATGGATCATTACTCGGG
>JBBUKS010477479.1:0-17093 GCA_038050645.1 Hedychium gardnerianum
GGAAACATGTTTTTGTTAACCCCGGAATCGTCAAAAACCACCTATTTTGATGGTAATCTCATTCCGAGTTTTGATGACGTTTGCTGACGTGGCGGGAGTGATTGATTCCTTGGGAATAGTTTATTACCTAAACCAAACAGGGTTAAACAATATAACCTTGATTTGATAACCAAAGTTATCAATGATTACCCCCAACCAAACGCACCCTAAGGGTGTTGTTGCCTGTGCACCACCACATCAATATTGATTGTCCCCTCTCTTGCTAATGAGGGAATAAACTGATGCCTTTGCTAGCTTAGCAGATTGAGTGGCTTTAACATCCCAGTGAAAAAATTGCATAACTTTTGATGATTACAAACAAAATAATAACTAAAACTATTATATGTCACCTGAGTAATACTGTTCTAATTTGGAGAGCTGGACTCCATTTGTCCTTCAGGATGTCAAGGCATATTCTTCCAAGCTGCATATCAAATCCATGATATTAGAATGTGTTTCCCACAAATCAACAAAAGAGAAGAAAGTAGAACTTCTTGCCTTGTCAATGTTAGGATGGTAGATTTTGGTGAGAAACCGGACCTGTTCGAGATATATTTCATTAAAAAAATAGATAAATGAATAGCATAAATAAGTAAATCATTCCCATTCTCAATGATTAAGAGAAGCAAAACCCAAACAACAATGAAGAAAATTACAAGAAAATACTTGCAAATAAATGAAAGGGTGCAAGAATCAATGTTGCATAGTGGAGTAATTCTGCTCTAATCAATGATGTGGCCAGGCAGTTGCACAAGTGGGTGAACATATTATTTTATGGTTCATTATTCCTAACTGGCGGCTGCTCATTGGCATGGTGATCAAGCCGTCCAGAGTCGGAGACTGCCACAGACTGTGGCTTACTCATTATATGATAGTTTTGTTTTCAAGGAAGAAAAAAAGATTTAATGAGGGTTAAGAAGTAGCAGTAGCGTGAGATAACTAATTTGGGCATTTGAATTACACTGTCATGTTGGCTCCTAATCCTCTCCCAGTCACCAATCCTATATTCTTCACAAGGACCACAATCCACTAATATCATCCTTTCCAACACCACCATTCCCTTAAACCTTCTCCATCAGTGAGTGCTATCAATGAACAATGTTCCCTCCCTCAACTCATCACCCCGGCACCCAATTCCCTTCCCAACAAGCAACTACTGACTCCATTGACAACCAACCCTTTCCATCCTATTCATGTTGGTAAATATAAAATTTTGAATGACAGAATTTATAATTCAAATATTAGGACTAGGAATAATGACTGATTTTTTCTAAAAATATATTACACATGATATATGTGTGTGTGTGTAATTACTTTTTATATGCTTGTTTGGTGACCTACCCGAGAAAATCTAGGTTTGCACTGACTGAATTTTTTAATTAAAAGTCTGCAGCTTTCTAGGAACACTAAAAACACAGGAAAAGTACCAAGTTATATATAAGACTGGACAACCTAAAATGACAAATTCTCCATAGCCCAGAGTTCGAATGAAGATTAGCTAGAGAACTCCATTGGCACAGTTCAGATAAAAGTGACATTGTACAAGAAATTTTAAAAAATAGTCATTAAAAGAATAATTTGTCACAGAGAGGACCAATTCATACAGTCCACTTAAGAATTTCAGGACAAAAACAGTTAAGTTGAGTTCCCAAAACAAACTATGGATATTGAATTGAATAAACGAAAAGTAATGGAAGGAATTAAGGATAAGGATAACAGGAAAAGGGACTTGCTAGTCTTAGTTGTCAATACCTCTATTCAATAAAAGAGTTTTGTCCATAGGCAATCTAACAATCAAAGTGAATGGTATCCTTCTAATCACAACTGAGGGTAGGAGAACACAAATTACTCAAGAATTCCTCTGAGCTTTCATTCAAAAGCTTGGTGAAGACAGAATGATAAAGCCAGTGACAAAATAGATAGATCCGTGTTATCAAAGATGAGAAACAAACAAAACTTTCCCAACTTCCGGCTAATCCTTCTAAATTACATTTTTGCATGCAAAAAGGTTTCATCATCTACCACGGTAAAATTGCAGCAATTTCAATCTACAGAAAGACAATGTCATATACATCAAAAACTGATTCACACATTCATGGCCCATACCTAAAAGTAAGATGCAGAACATTCTAAATTACAGTAGATCAGCAATCATTGCATATCATGTAACCACTAAGCATTGTTAATGTAAGAACAGATTGCATAACTTGCTAACCACTGAGCGTTGTGAATGTAGTAACATGGCTTATTGGTTCCTTTGAATATTGTAGCATGCACCAAATAACTTAGTTGAATATCTAACCAATTTAAGCATAAGGCCAATTGCTGATCATAAACACTGGTATATCTTCCCAGTATGATTTAGAGATAAAATTCCTAGTTTACCCATCACTCTTAATTAAAGTGTTAATGCATCTTGGCTCAGTTTAAGAGGCGAATTAATAAAATACTTAAACAAACATGCTGAGCATCATTAGCTCCAGTCTCCCTGTCCAGTGCAACGGCCCTTTGCCAATGATAAATAAGCTGTAATTCTTAGTTTTATGATTCTGGCTGCTTATGTAGCCGTGCAGTCTCATAAAGGCTCCAATAAGTAGTACTAAGTTGATAAGCTCTTCAATAACCTATTCAAGAGAAAGCCACATGGCCCATAACTTTAAAAAGAGTTCCTTGTCAATATAACCACAAGAATGGCAATGAAAACAAGCAGTGCGTCCCAACTATTGCAGACCATAATACATGAAAAAGTCATTAGTGAACCAAAAAAGAAGCAAAATGTTTGAATTAATACATATGTAAAGCTATCCATATCTGTATATTCTAGCTCTACTGAATTCTTTGATGCTACAACAGAACAAGTGGATACTAAAAAACATTCACAACAATTGCCATCCAATCAATATTGGCAAGAGGGTAACTAGTGGGCGTCTAACCTTTGGGGCAGCCATGGGATATTCTTCAGGCAAAAACAACTCCAGCTTGAAAATTCCTCCTGATAGTAGGCAAAACGGAATAATGAAATATTGAATAAACCTCAGAGGTCAGATCGACAGTAACACGATAAATTGATCAATGTGGAACAATGAAGATCAACAAATTAAGGTACTCGAGGAATTTGTATTTTATCAAAAGTCGTCACCTTCATATGGAGATTGAGTTGGTCCGAGGATCATCACGTTGAAATACCGCATGTTGTCCTCGGACGGAGATGCACTGATGCCAGGAGCTGCAACAAAGAATTTTTTTTTTGTCGCATTAACCAAATGAGATAAAAAAAAAATTCCCACCGCAAAACCACATAAGATACACTATCTTATTTCTTAGTTCTCAACAAAACAAAATCGACTCAAAATTTGATCTCTAATAGAATCAAAAACAAAATAAATCATACCTGGTTCGCTCAGGAGTCGCTGAGTTTCCTGCCCGACAAACAGGATAAAATTGTATCATAGCAAGATAAATACCTAGTTAAACAACGAAAAACTCCGACGCTCTTTTCCTTAATCACCAAATCGGCGAGACTGGAAAGGAAAGCACGAGAGAACTACAAAAAATTGGGCCACAAACGCCTCGGCCGAGGGTTTACCTTGATGATCCGTCGAGGGAGATTGCTGTTGGCCATCGAGACGATTCTAAGCTCAAGGCGTCTCTCAGCCGATCGATCGGGAGACGCGGAGATGGAAAACAAGCGAATGGCAAAAGGGCAAGTCAAAGGGAGGCTCCTTATTTCAGTTCAACCCCCGGTTTATCGAATTTTTCGAAATGATCCCTAAACCTTTTTTAATCAAAATATCCCTAAATTTGAGTGCTCTCGACATTTCATTTTCGTTCCCAAATATTCAAAGGTATATGATGAAATAATGACGTCACAGTTTTAAATCAAGTGAAATAATGGCATACTTATGTCATCGATATATTATTATTATTATTTTAATTCAGTATCTTCAGTCCGATTATTCCGGAAAGTGATAAACCATATTACTGTCCCTCTAAAATCGTTCCAACACCAAATCAAATACTCTACCCATAAAAATAAACTTGTAAACTTTTTATACATGATACTTCAACCCACAACCTCTGCATACAGAAACCAACCTCTGCATCTTCAACTGTACCAGGCTTTCTGTTGTTCTCCTTGACATCTTCAGTCACCATACAAATCATGAGAAAAACATTAAGAATTTTAGACTAGTAAAAAAAAAAATTAATCAATCAAAAACTTTGTTCAAACACTTGAGCCGAAAATAAATGGTCAGCTTAAGTAATATTTCAAGGCCAGAATAGAACCCACCAAACTACCTGTGCTCTCATTCCAGTATTTAAAAAAACAACCACCAAGTTGAAACTTCCAGGAATATATATTCAAGCAATTCTAGTAGCCACTAGCACAACAAATGAATACACAGAAATGAAAGGAACATTGTCATTGACCACTTCCTGAAATATCACCTGGGATACCTTGGATAAATCCAAATACAAAGCACAAGGAATGGCAAATAAACATTTACTTTAGTGGATGAATAGGTGGAAGAGGGAACACAAGAAGAAAAACTTAATAACATCTTCTCATGAGCGTTTCTTACTCCTTTCCTCCCCATCACACTCATATTGATCCATCCATGTAAGCTAACCATAAGTGTTAGCTCCTATGTCTTGAGAACAAATAACTGAACAATCTCTTAGTACGTTTCGCTACAAACAATGATTTCAAAATTCTTTAATACTTCGCATAAGGGCATAAGAAGCTCAAAAACTTTGAAGTTTGTCTCGCTAAGAAATTTCTCAGCAGTGACACCATGGCATACAACTTATCGATGCGTTATCACATGCCTACTTACAGTGATACAGCACAAGTGTCATTTCGCAATAGCAAATAAATGTAAATTAAAAATGTCCAAAGAAAATTTTAAAGTTCTTTTCCTTCACTGAGTTGTCAAAGCTTTCAAAAATTTAGTAACAGAGAAGAATCTGAAGTTTCCTGCTAGTGAAGATCACTCATTCATTCTAGACAAATTCTTAAAAATAACCATAGGTAATTTCAAAGTTCAAAAAAATATTATACATGTTACTCAGATATGATTTGCACAAGAATATTGTAAGAATTCATAACAAAGAAATACCAAATATTAGACATGCTGCCATAATATTACCTGCACACAGGGATCAAGGATGTAGTGGTGAGGAATTGATTTCTTTTCTTTGGATTGTTAATGTGCCAGATTGAAGGTGGAAGTCAAAGGTTGCAATAATTTGAAACTTGAATGAGATTATTTTTAATGTACAGTAAGAGTAGTTGGGCAACTAATGATACAGGATCCAAGAAGCATAATTTTGCAATAAATGACAAGTAGAGCAGTAACATCTTAGCATTCTACAATTAAATACTAAACAATTATGAAGATGTCAATATTTAGAATGACTAGAGTATGATATTTAAAATACTTCCTCATAGAATCCTGCATTCCTAGTATGAATCTCTAGGTGCTATATATTTTTTTGGTACTCCAGGTATCCAACGCCACCAGGATAAATGGAGGCTCATCCAGATGGTCAATATTCTTAGGCCCCACTTCTAGGTGCTATTTTTAAGTATACATAATGTAGACTACCACAGAAAACAGCGCTAGAATACAGAAAAGTATCATAACAAGACTCATGTACTACTCTTTGTATTATATATTGACGTGGGATAAAATTGTATAACTAGGACATGCAATGTTTCTTGGAAAGGATAGCACAGTGACATAAATACAAGTAACTGGTCAAACAGAGGTTCTCTTTCAGATGCATGAAAGAATATTCTATATATTTTATCAATAGTTACCTCCATCTTCAGAGATGTCCGAAGTCCACAAGGTAAGATTATCCCTTAATAGTTGCATGATCAAAGTACTATCTTTGTATGATTCATCACTCAGCGTGTCAAGCTCAGAAATAGCCTCATCAAAAGCTTGTTTTGCAAGGTGACAAGCCCTGTATTTTGGTAAACAAGTTTTGAGGGAAGACTAGATGAGCACATACCTAAAAAGCATTATCCTGATGGATATTACCATTCAGGTGAGTTCATGATCTCATAATAGAAAACAGAGAAATTCAATGCCAATCCCAATCGAACAGGATGACTAGGAGCAAGATCTGCCTCAGCTACTTTTGTAGCGGCCTAAAAGAAGGCATTATAAATAGTTCAGTTGAAAGAGTCAATATTAAAGAAACATCAAATTCACAAGGGAAAAAAAAAAATCACAAAATAGGGAATGACAGGAAGTCTTTTCTGCCGAATAGTCTTCCTACTGCTCTAAAATGGTTTGAGGCATCTCCACAGGTAATGCCGAAAAAAGCAATCATGTTTAAGCATAATGTTGAAAGGATACATAGTCACATTTAACAAAGCATCCCAGGAGCATATACTGCTAAAATATCTAATGCACAAATAGAAACCCAATCTAATGGGGGGAAAAAACTCAACCAGATATTTGATTTGATTGGTGAAAAAAAAAATTGGTGCCATAATTCCAGTGGTCAAAACAAAATGTTAAAATAAAATATGAAAGAGGGAGAAAAACGAAATCTACCTCATACGCCTTGAAAGACTGTTCTGCCGCTTCTTTTTTATCGTTTCCAGCTTTGAATTCTGCCAGGTAACGATAATAATCTGCCATCCTGTGACAGAACGAGAACACTGTTTGCAAACCCTAAATCATCAGCGCAATGGCATCAAGGTGGTATCTAATAAAACTCGCATCTTGTAGTAGAAGACAGATGATTCGCCTGCCGACGCAGAGGGAATGAGGTGCTCATCGATCAAGCCAAATATATCGACACAAATGCTCGAAAGCTCGTCCTCCACCTTCTGCCGGTACTCCTTGATGTTCCTGACACGGTTCTCATTTCCCTTTGCTTCTCCCCTATGTCCGATCGAGCATAGGATCCTCCAAGAGGCCCTCCTCGCGCCGACCACATTCTTATAGCCCACAGAAAGCAGGTTCCGCTCCTCCGCGGTGAGATCTACGCCGAGATTCACCACCTTCTTCATCGCGCCCACCATCTCTGCCGGAACCAATATGGATCAAACTCTGAAATAGAAGGAATCAAACCATAGCGTTGCAGATCGGAAACCCCACCGTCGTAGCGCTCGGCTTGCGCGGCGAGCTTGGCTATGTACACGAAGTTCTCGCGCTCCTTCTGCGACGCCATTGCCGATCCAAAGCCCTTCACCGCGATCGCTGCTTTTGACCTGGGTTTTGGTTCGGTGAAGACAGAAAGCAGCCGGAACAGCAGCAAGTGAGAGACTCCCCGCGGCTGCAGAGAGCTATTTGTGTTAATTACTAAATTAATTAATTTATAAAATAAATTACTTTTAGAAAAAATGTTACTATTTTTTAATTATGTGACATAATTTAATCTTTTATAAATATATTTAATTTATTCTATATATGAATTTTCGTCCTCTTCCTGCAACGAAATTATTTTTTTTTATAAAAACAATTAATTAATTTCTGTAGAGTTAAATGGGATTAAAGCAAACAAAGAAGATGAACTTCAATCTTCAATCACTACAACAAGATGGAGGACTGGATCGATGACGATGGACAATTGAGAAGGATGGATGACTTGAATATGTCAGATGAGACAAATGAATCATAGAGCAAGTGATTTAGAACGAAAATATCAATCGAATTAAATTAGAGTAAATCAATCTCATGCAATAAACACATGGACTATCCATCATTTGAATCTTCCAACAAGGAGAAACTGCAACAGAACAGTCGAATCCAACTTCATCAAATATTTGACAGTGCAAAAGTTCAGATTCAAGCGAACTAAAAACACAAGAAACATATTTACAGATAGATTCAGTTTAGTCATTCTTCTTACCATCTACAGTCAGGCAACAATGGTCTTCGACAACTCGATAAAACACCGAAAGCTGTGGTGGCAAACTACCTTGCTGAGTTCATAATTTAACCAGTGTTCTGCATTCCGGCAGCAATACCCTTCATGGTCAAAATGAGGGTATCCTCCAGTCCAGGCGCATACTCGCTGCTAGGGTTGAGCTTCACCAACTCCGCCGCAGGTTTGTTGGATTCTGTTATCTCCTTTGACAGATGAGGCCCAACATTGACATGGTAGGAGGGGTCCCTGATTCTCTTCAAGGTATAAGCTTGGCAAGCATTCAGAGTTGTGATGTAAGCGTCTCGCAGACGCAACCTCTGCCTCAAGTATGGATCGCCTTCCAATAGATCTATGTGTCCAGCGACCTACAAGAAGAGAACCAAGGGTGGCACTTCAGACAAAACATGATGGCTAGCAACAAAGAAAACTCAGTTTCTTTTGCGGCATGTCATCAGATATTAGGTGGCTGGCAACAAAACAACCCACGATTGCTTTGTCAAGTGGTGAGTGAACTAGATTAGAAGACTTTCCGTTAAAGGTTGAAGGTTCAAATCGGTATAACACAACTATAGAGGGGTTTAACATTGTCACTCTCAAATGGTGTAGGAACACATTGGGGTCACAAAACAAAATTATGGCCAAGATATCATATGTTCGTACTCACGGAATTCACAAAAGTTTAGAATCTTATTCCTATAGTGGAGAAGCAAATTTGAAAGAATCTTAGAACAAACTCGGACTAATATGGCGAACATATTATTTTGGCAGAATTTTAAATAAACCTAAATTAGTAATGCAAGTCCTTGAAATAAAGCGTAAATTTATTTTTATTATGAAATAAATGGACTTAAAGGATGTGTCATTCTCACTATGCATGGTTAAAAATTTGGCAATCAAAAGTTACTTGCCTTACACAGTAAAACCACTAAAATAAGCTTCATAACTAATGTGTATAATCAAAACCATCAGTTAACAATGGTTTCGCTTTAGACTAATTGATATATATTGATTTTGTTGTATCTCAATGATCTGCTGGGAGTTAATAAAAAATTGATGAAAAAAAGTGCACCTGAAGAAGTAGATGCTTTGTTTCTTCGTAGTTGACTCTGAGTTGCTCACCAAATTTCCACAGATCCTCAGAAACCAACAATTTATCATATAAAGCAGCTATTCCAGGATCTCCCTTGGCGAAAACCATCTCAACCAAGTCAATGGTGACCCTGAAAAATGGCCATTCGTTGTACATCTGCTGAAGAGTTTGATGATTGTTGATATCTTTTTGAAAGACATGCTTGAATGCAGCACCAAAACCAAGCCACACTGGTAGATGGAACCGTGTCTGTGTCCATGCAAATATCCAAGGAATTGCACGAAGTGATTCAATGCCCCCACTGGGTTTTCGTTTTGATGGACGGCTTCCAATGTTCATCCTTCCATACTCCAGTTCAGGTGTAGCCTGTCAATGTAACCACAATTGCATCAAGGAGAGGTGAATGGAGAATAGGGCCTTATCCAAAGGATTGATTAGTTGATGTCACATTCCATTAGATGTTGATGCTAGAATTTGATAGGACGAAGGGATCATTTCTACGATAAGGTGCTATACTGATTAGTGTTTACCATTGTCAACAAGATACTACCCTGATAAAAGTAGGATGTGTTAGACAACTAGATCCCTTGAGCCCATATTCCCACTTTTAGAAATAATGTGACAGGCACCAAGATCGCAACATCACATACTTGTAAACGAGACTGAACAACAAAATAGGTTAGCAAACTTATGTTGCAACTAACAAACTCGAATTTTCATTAAATCTCTTGTTTGCTAATTGCAAGTAATTAATCAAATAAGTTAGATTACTTACTAGGCGAAAATATTCAACAAATTGTGGTTCTCCAAAGACAATTGATCTATATTCCTTTGTAGCAACAACAGCCATTTCATCCATCAATGCACGCCATTCTGGCTTTGGGGAAATAGGGGGATGCATTCCATGTTCAAGTGTAGCAGCTATAAAACGTTGCAGTGTCCTAAAGCACAAATGTTCCTCTCCAAAGGACTGCTCAATTACTTCACCTTGAACAGTGACTCTAAGAGATCCATGAATTGTACCTGGTGGCTGAGACAGGATAGCCAGATGTGTAGGACCACCACCTCTTCCAACAGTTCCACCTCGTCCATGAAACATGGTCAGTTTTACTCCATACTTGTTGGCAACGTCTATAAGCTCCTCTTGAGTTTTATATAACTGCCAAGCAGCAGAAAACCGCCCAGCATCCTTCCCTGAATCTGAATATCCAATCATGACTTCTTGCTTCCCATTAATCCTGTGCCTGTACCAATCTATTGAGAAAAGTCTGGCTAAAGCTGCTGGAGCAACCTCAAGATCCGCAAGTTTTTCAAACAATGGGACTACTCTCAATGGATTTTTCACACGGCACTCACGCTGCAATAGCTCAACAGCCAAGACATCTGATGGAGCAGTTGCCATAGATATGATGTAAGCCCCAAAGTTGTCTGAAGGAAGTTCCGCTATGACATGGAAGGTATCCAAAACATCAGCAACTTCATCTGTCTTTGGTAGGTCAATACCAAACAAAGGGCGTTTCCCATTAAGTTCAGATAAGAGCCATTTTTGACGTTGCTCCTCAGACCAATCACGATAGGATCCAATTCCCAAGTGTTTAGTGATAGCATCAACAACATCAGTGTGCCTGTCAGATTCTTGCCTAATATCAAGTCGGACAAGAGACAGGCCGAAGGTTGATACTTGGCGTAAAAAGTCAAGAAGGCTCCCATCGGCGATAGGTCTGTCACCACAGTCACAGAGTGATCGATAGCAGAGTTCAAGAGGTTCCAAAAACTACAAGATGGCACAAAAGATGATTTAACCCCAATGGCAGCCATCATATGTGGAATAACACAAATAGATATTAAAACAATTCTGTTTACCATAGATAAAGATGCATTAAGTACCTGTTCAACATCTGTAAAAGTCATTTCCTCGGGAATATCGGAATATCCATTTGAAAGTAAATGGCGAGAGCGCTCACGTGTGTTGTATAACTTATCTCTCACATCACTAAGTATAACACGGTAAGGTTCATTTGAAGGAACTTGCTTCCAGAACTCTGTTAAACAATAAATAAGAAGCAAACAATGAATTGTTAAGCCATAGTGTTCATAAGTTTGATTTTAAAAAAAAAAACAGACTGCAAAAAGTGAAACTTAATAAGTTGCAATGTCGAAACATAATGGTAGGATTTTCAACAGATTTTCCTAAAATGGGAAGCAATCTAATAAATACCAAAGAAGATAAACTCATAACACAGGTGTGAAAGCTGATATAATCCAAATACATAACTGCAATTATATAAAAAAAACAAATTCAATGAAAACATAGTACCTATGTAGTGCTTTGCATCTTTTCTCGAGGATTGGTGTAGAATGTCAGCTCGTACTCGAAGTTCAGTATTGCAGCGCCACATAGACAACTACAAGAAATATGACATTGATTCACACAAAAAACATTGCAAAAGAAAAAATAATAAACTACGATAAGAATACCATTCAATACCTCAAACATCAGATCTTCAATTTGTGAGTAGTACAAGTTTGCAGCCATCATTCTCGCCAGCAGGCACACATCTCTTGTTACTTCTGGAGTAACTCTTGGGTTACCTAAACCATATTCCATTCGCAGATTCAGGAATCAGGATATATGTAAATCAACTACATCCATAGTAAAATAATAGGAAAATAAATGTAGGACTAATCTAAAACCAAGGAGTTGAGATACCATCACGATCACCGCCCATCCAAGATGAAAATTGAATAAGAGGAGCATTATAGGGCACACGCTCATTTATCCCAATGTTTTTCAGTGCTGTATCAACACGTCGCAAAAATTTTGGAACACCTTTCCATATAGTTTCATGGAAATAGCTCATTCCAGCACGCATTTCATCTTGAGGGGTTGGAGGAGTTCTTCGGATTTCATCCGTTCTGAAGGCAGCTTGAATCTACAAGTCAATTATTATAGAAATATTGTAATAGATACTATACAAATTTTAGCGAAGATATGAAACCTTGGTTAAGCTACTTCATTAATTCGACTACATTGCACCAATTTGTTCTTAACAATCACAAGTTTAAAGAAAAATACACAACAAAATGTGTTTTACTTTATAGTAAGGTAGATTAATAAACCATATGATGGACTAAAGTAGAGATTCTTTCAGGAAAAAATGATTGGTACCTGGAATATCAAGTAAAATAGCAAGATGATTACGCTCACCCCAGGCGCTCCTCACAGCCTGGTTAAGATTATGTGAAGGGAGGTAAATCATGGGTCAGCTTATAGCCAACCGCCAAGTGGCAAGGGGATGGAAGAGTTTTTCCTCGAGAGTATGCGCCCACCGGGAATTAATCCCTGCCCCATTGTAGCAAATCTGTCACCCACTAGCCAACTGGGAACCCCGTGGTGTACAATTTACTCTAGATTAAATGGAGAACGGTATGGTCCATCACATCATCACTAAATGTTCATATGAAAAGTTAATATAGTTGATTTTTAAAGACAAAACTCATTTCTTACCAGAATTATCAACTCAATTCCATGCATTACAAATTCTGAATTCCTATTTCTAACACGCTCAAAATATCAATGATAACAAAGTGTTAAACAAGTTGGTGATCTGGGTTTTAAAATTATGTATTCCCTTTAAACAGGCTTAGATTCTTCTCTCTCCTCTGTTTCAAGATTAAAAAAGATACCAAAATCAAACATGTAGCTTCCAGCTCCATGATAAGTTACAGAAATTAAAAAGATGCTCATTTAATGTAACGTTAAGCATGTGGTAGAATTACCTCTCTCTGAAGAGCCTCATCAAGCTCCTGCTTATCATCAGGAGTGATGTCTTTCGCATTCAACTGAGTCAAACAATTCCTTATCCTGATTAAAAGTATAGATCATATCTAAGAAGCCCATTATCATCTTCATCTTTTGCCTTGAAAGATGCTAACTTCATTTCATCACCACTAATCATTATTAAACAAGTACAATACACCAGGAATATTAGAGATGAGAAATTTTATAAGATTTAGAGATATAACAGTCAATTCATTTGCATCTTAGATATAGGACCAGTTTTAACTGTGACAGCGTGTGCAACTAGAAAGTATGGCAATGATGCAGGTCCTCATCATGAAGTTTATGAGAATTATGTAGGACAAAAAGAAGAGGTATAAAGAAAACCAATAAATAAATAAATTGTTCCAATATCCTTTCCAGTATTTATAAATTAAATCCACAAATGGACAAGGTTAAATGCATCTAAACTAGCTCATCGAGGAAAAAACCAACAACGTATTTGCTCCCAAAATGATTTTGGCAAGTAGATTATAATTGACAGTTATTAACAAACCTTGCATGCTTCTGGAGCAAGGATCTTCTGACTGACTGCGTTGGATGTGCAGTCAAAACCAGATCAACTGTCTGGTTTTTCAAAGCATCAAATACCTCATCTTTGGACTTCTTCAGCTGCACCACAAGACGCTTAAGTGTTTCCTCTATATCCGATTCAGTTGTTGCAGAATTTTCATCAACAAAATCTCCCTTTTTCAGCTTTATCCTTCTACGATAGGCAATTTGGACCTCCTCAGCCAGATTGGCCAAGTTAAGCATGTGGGAGAATGATTTTGTGACCACGATAGTGTCACCTGCATCCAAACTAGTCAACACCTTTCCCAGCTCCTCTAGCTTCTGAGACTCATGCCTCTCTTCATATTCAGCAGAAAATTCGTATAAATCTTGAACCTGACATCAAAAATGCAAGCACAAGTCAAAAGTTTTAGCTTGCTTAGATGGTAAGGACTTCAAAAGTTGTTCTCATGGTCTTGTGTTTGAATCCTACCTTCATATAAAGCATAATTAAAACTATTAAGCGGTATGCCTTAAACTTATCAAAAATAGAAGCAAGCTTCCAATTATGTATTAGTAAAAAATCAATTAGCTTCATCAGATGATGAAACCAAAGAGTGAATTTGAAAGAATATGAGCCTGTAAATGGCGTGGCAACCTAACCGATTGTAAAACTTGGAAGGACACCAGCCCTAAAAATCTCATCCTCCGCACTAAGTTTAGCTATGAGCCAAACCTGCATTGAGCATCCAAGACATCGTTTGAAGTCCAAGTTTCAGCCATGGACTGCTTTTTGACTCTTATATCTTTATAAAAGAACGTAACTTGTGCGGGACTTGGACCTTGCAATCTCCTCTACGTTGACATACCATCTCAGACCTCGACCTACACTCTACTCACTCAAAAAAAGAAGGCATCTCATCTAAGCCATTAACCACCTCAACGGACACTCATTTCTCACCTAGGTCAACCTGAACCACAGCATCTTTCTCCATTCACCTTGGAACTTAGTCAGTAGTTCCCAACTCGCGAGCAAAAGACTACTTTGTCCAAATACCCCAGTCAAGTATGCACTCAGGTTGCCCCTAGCTGGGAAGGCTAAACATCTAAACTGACCCGGACAGAGCAACGAAAGCCACCTTCAAACAAAAGGAAGAAACGAACAACGACCTTAGGATCCTGCCAAGAAGTATCTCGAATGGATCAACATAAGAACCATCCAACACGATGTAAAATCAAAATGATTTACCAATACCACCCACTTCAACCAGCCAATCACGTCTAAGAAAAACAATTTTTCTTCCATTTCCTTATATCTCAGCCAAAACGGCAACAAATACCCAAACAAACCGCAAACATAGAAAACTCAGACAGAGTAAGCATACCGTCTCTCTGATTTCCTCGCCGTGGAGATCTTGAAGAATGTCGAGGAAGCGATCCAAGAGGAGGGCGTCGTACTCGACCAACTTATCGTCATCGGAGACCTTCGCCGGAGCTAGAAGCCTCATGTGGACATCAATGGATGCCATTTTCTCGAGCTTAGTCATCGCTACCAGTAGATCTACTCACACTCCCTGACGATCTCGACCAAGCAAAGAAAGCAACGACGAGGCGACTGGGAAAGCTGCTTCTGGAGAAGACGGCGACGGGGAGAAGGGAAGCGGCGACGCCTGCGCTAGCAGCGGCAGTGGAGGGCTCAGTTAATAGAACATCTTTTGGATTCTTATACTATCAAACATGCTTTGTTTTCCCTTATTTGTCACTAATGACATGTGTAATTAAAAAAATAATTAATCAAAATTTAAAATAATCGATCTGATAAAAAATTTATTAATTATTAAAATAAATAAAAAAATACTAATAGAGATTCATTTGAATGGTTAACATTTTTAATCCTATTTTTTATTAGAAGAAATATTTTTTACAATGCATTATAATTGAGATTCGAATTTTAAATCTTTTAATTATTACTTAATCATTATATCATTATTTCGAGACAATGACATGCGTAGTAGCTTAGTAGGTTAGGTGAGTCCATGATTGATTTAACTAGAGCATGATTAATATATATATTACAAATGCATAAAAATCTTAGGGCAAAAGTTACAAGGAAATCTCATTTTTTTCATAATCATGAACGTTCTAGTTTACTTTTTAATTAAAAAGGTATCAATTGTCATTGTTCAATCATTTATATTTATCCTTCTCTTGTTTAATATTATTATTATTATTTTTTATTTAAATCTATCATTTAAATCTTAAACCGATCGAATATATTATAATCATTATAATTTCGTAGTTGCTACAATACATATTTAACTTATTCAAAAATATTTATATTACAGTAGTTTTTACAATATGAATTCAATTATATTCATCTACCATTCACATTATAGCAGCTATAGTTTTACTATAATATGTTTGACCGATTCAAAATTTAAATGAGAGATAATAATGAGAACAATACTGAAGGGCATGAGGATAAATATACATGACTGAATAATGAAAAAGGATGTCCTTTTGATTAAAAAGCAAAGTGGGGTGATGTCCCATTGATGATTCAAAAAAGGAATCAACTTTTTATTTTTATCCAAAATTAAAACGCGGCTTAAATTATAAAAATCATTAAAAAGATGCTTCTTTAAAAAAAATAAATCAAAGAGTACTCGATCAGATATTTTATCCTTAGAATATCACTTACTTTTAACGTTGTTGTAACAACTACGACTAATTATTAAAATATATAACTATTTTATGTAGCTATTATAATATTATTTCTTACTTTTAGTACTATCGTAGTCGCTACGACTAATTACTATAATGTGTAATAGCTAAACCAATATTATTATAGTATTGTAGCAATGGTTAAGTAGCTTCTGTAACTACTAAGTAGCTTCTATAACATGTAGTACTTAGGTAGCTAATATAACTATTTTAAAGTGATTTTGATTAAATTTAAATAATTTTAATAAAATTGGTAAAAAGTATTTCCAATATAATAGTATTATAGAATTTAGGAATTAGGATTCAAAATTTTAAAATTTAAGATTTAATTATAATTATATAGTAGCTATATCTAAGTAGCTCTACGAAGCAGCACTAGTTTGTGTATAGTAATTTTTATTAAAATAAAATAATCATTTTTTCACATTATAACCACTATCAAGTAACGCTACTACATAATAGCCCCCGGGGCAATGATACAATGGTTAGACTCTCCAATAGATAATCAAGGGATCTAAGGTTCGAATCTCAACTGCGACGCACTGCAGGAAATTTTTTCTCCAGTGAGAAGCGGGCCTAAGAATGTTTGTCATTTAGATGGATTTTCATTAGCGCTTCCTGATTTATCCTGATGATCGGTGGAAAATTTTCGTGAAACAGGACCGGTCATCCCAGGTCTGACTTTATCCGACCCGATTAATCATTTTTTATTACATGTTATAACAACTATTTCTTAGCTAGTATATGTTGTGGTAACTATCTGCTACAATAATATTGGAATAAGAGATATTTGGGATATAAAACATTAGATGAGATGCTCTTTTAATATATATATATATATAGAGAGAGAGTTCAGTTAGCCTGCACACTTTACCCTGCACAACCATGGGCACCTGCTGAGGTGGCCACCTGCACATCATTGATCAAAATATGTGTGATATGATTAATGATCAGGATTATGCCACCTCAGCAGGTGCACATGGTTGTGCAGGATAAGGTGTGTAGGCTATCAAA
>JBBUKS010477488.1:6995-17093 GCA_038050645.1 Hedychium gardnerianum
TTTATACCTTATAAATTATTTTTTATTAAGGAAAAAAAATCGAGTTTTTATTTTAGTTAGGCTAAATAACTTTAACCCCTGTGCATTTTGGTTCCTTATATTTAAAAAATAACATTTAATCTCTGACCAAAAGTCTGAAAACCTAATAAAAGATAATTATATCTTTATTTTTTTTAATTGTTTTTTGATTATAAAATATAGAGAAAAAAAGTACATTGAATTAAATATTATAATTTTCGATAAAAATCTACATAAAATTCATAAATACATCAACATAAACAATAAAAAAATAATAACTTTGAAAGAAATAATCAATTAAAAACTCATTCCATCATTCTCACCAAACTAAAACAAATTCTAAATTCTAAATTAATAAATTAATAAATTAAAATCAAATGAAGATGTAATAAAATTCATCGTTAAAAATTTTCTTCTTATTATCAAATATGACATATAATGAAGTAGGAATGAAGTATTAGTGTGATAAAATTGTACTAATACGCAATTATAAAATCCAGAAAGAAAATTTATAGGATGTTGTGATTTTAAGATTAGTATTCAAATATCTTAATATACCATCAAAATTCCTAATAACAATGATTATAAAATTTTAAAATTTATGATTTTAAAATAATTGATGCATATATATAATTTATTATAGAAATGTTAAATTAGATATCAACATCATAAATATTTTTATTGTATTATTCTCACGTGAAATAATATAATAATTAATTTAATATTTGTCTCTCTTAATTATTATCGAAAATGATAAAAAAATAAGAGCATAATTATTTTTTATAAAAAAATTCACGTCTGATTTTTAGTCAAAAGTTAAATATTATTTTTTAAATACAGAAAGTAAAATGTTACTTGCACAGGTTAAAAGTATTTAACCCTTTTAGTTAAAAAGATATTTCATTTAAAAATATATATTAAAATACCATCCATCTTTATGTAACTGATATAATAATGATGTAGTAAATTAGTTTCTTAATTATCCCTTTTAGTTAAATTTTTAATAATGGTGTATTAATTTAATAATGGTGTATTAATTTTACTTAAAATTATTATGCTATGCGCTAGTTAAATTTAATTAAATCGAATAAATCGTTTGAATCGATTAGTATTTGATTTTTTTTCAAAAAAATCAATTTCTTTTAGGTAATTCATTCAATTTTGATTTTTAAATTTTTTATTTGATTAAATTAAATAATCCGAAATAAAAAAAAATTGAATCGATAAATCTTCCATGATTCGATCTTATTAAAAAAAATTGATTTCGATTTTAATTAAATTCATCATTATTAAAAAATTCAATTAATTCAATTTTCGATTAAATTAATTAATATTTTATTTATTTAATTTATTTGATTTTTATTAAAAAAATCAAGATTTAAAATTTTTAATTAATTCAGTTTGGTTGATAAAATTTATTTTATTCAATTTTAGTTAATTTTAATTATTAATTTTAGTTAATTTTAATTATTAATTTTAGTTAATTTTAATCGAATAATCAGCACATTTCTGTCTCCATCCTTATCTCACACTTTCCAATTCAAAGGAAGACTGATAGCTAAATCTACGACAAATCTTCTTTATTTATAGTTTAAATTGCTGTCATTCGATGGCATTTCCACAAAACCTCATTATATATATAACCAATACATTGCTTTTGGATAGACAAGATGGAAACTTCACTTGTTCAGGTCGGCGAGCAAAGCAAATACCAACATGAATAAGAGCATCATCAACCAGCTTCAGATAGAATAAAACAATAAGCCAAATGCCAAATGCCTAATGAATAAGAATAATATTTTATATTACGGAAACATATGTTTACATACTAATATCATTAAACAATCAGGGAGTTTCAGATGGATTTAGGCTAGAACTATAGCGATATTAATATCACAAGGCTCAATGTACAATAATTCTAGGGATATGGCACAGGATCTTGAAAGGGAGAGGAAAATTGTGTACAGTAGTAATAGGGAAGCTACAGTGAGGGCCAAGTAAAGATCATGGCAGAGTGGAAATCACAAGGCTAGGAACAGAACTTGTGCTGATAATGCTCTGAGTAACCAATTCTGGTTTTGTGTTGAACGATGAACTGCTGGTTTTGTTCTACTCCAGGTTGTCCCCTTGATTCATGGATTATTGTTGGGCTGAATGCTAGGTTTTCTTTAGTAAAGAAAGAATCCCAGACCATAGGATTGTCTATTCTTACAGGAGGAGAACCACAAAAGAAACCAGTTTGATCGTCTCCAGTTTCATCCTGAATAAATCAATTTCTTCTATTAGAAACATTCATTGGTAGAAGTAGATTGCACTGGGAAGATGAAGGAGGGAAGGTAGACGATAACAGACCTTATTGAAAAATATGTCGAAGAAATTGACATTGTTATGATCTCCTTGTCGACCAGGTAAATTGCTATGAAAGAAGGGAGCAACAATCATTAGCCACATAGTTCCCATGGAAATTAAATGAGAAGTTCAATGGTATCATTTAATTTTGTTATAGCTATTCTGCAAAGAAAAAAAACATATAGATTGTCTACCATTCAGGAATAAAGCAAATGACTATAAGCATTAGTAGAAAGGATAAAAATGATACCGCTACCTACAAATCACACACAAGAAATGAAACTCAGGTGATGCAAGCTAACAAAGTCTAATGTCATTTGATGCTTTAAAGATGTGCAATCATCTCTCAGATTTTATGCTTAAATTCTGAAAATGTCATTTGATTATAAATGGAAGTATCAACAAGAAATACCACGAACAAGCACAGATCAAGAAGGTGCAGCTTCACTTGCAGAACCAACTACAATGATATTGCAAAAAACAATGTCCTTGTTCAAAGTTTACGGTAAGGACAAGAATAATCATGAACAACAGACTCTAAACAAAAAACCTTTGTAACATTAAAAAAAAATAAAGGAAATATCCACCAAACAAAAAGAATTTTTTTTTTTCAATTTCGAAGATGATCGTAACTCACCACTTTGCCTTGGAACCCAAACTGCCAACACAATCTAACATGGGAGGGACTTTCACCATGCTGCGAGGCTGAGGATAGATAACTTCTACCCTTGGAACCCTTGTATCAGGTAAGAATTCAGTGAACAGCTGTCCAATGCCACAGAGTCTAAGCGGCTGACTCTCCATCTTGAATTCTCCTGCAATACATGTAAGATACATTAGATTAGCATTTGAAGTAGCTGAGTATTCCAGACAAAAGAAAACATATGCTCCAGGATAGCTAAAGCGATTGGCAAAATCTTTGCTTGGAGCAATAGAATAAGCAATAAATGTCATCTGAAAATAAATAAAAATTGCATATGTTCCCCCTCATGGTAAAGATCATTTACGCAATACAGAAGAAAATTGTCATCCACCTCTGATTTGTGGGTTTCAGGGAATGAATCCCACTGTATTATGACCGAGTATTTCACACTTAATTGCTTAGAAGTATGCCAAGCCTAAGTCTTAAAAGAAAAGCATGTAGCCAGATAAATATTGTACTTCAAAACGAGGTTCGATAACTCTCACGGCAATTGACAAGCTGGTGGAATAATTAAATCCACTATCTGAGTTGCCAACAAAAAGGAGACGGGGAATACACAACTTTTGGGGGGACAAAAATGCTTCTTTTTTTTCTTACCTGAACACAAGGGAGATAAACTCGAAGATCCCTATTGTGCAATCCGAAAAAAAAACAAAAACAGAAACACTCTTTTAATCCCCTCCCCGAGAAAAAGAACAAGAAACAACCTACCCTGCCGATTAACCGTCTCGATCCGTGACGACCGGAACCAGATTCAGGCGGTACGATCGTATTCGAGGTAGCGGATCCAGCAAGGACAAAGTACGGAAGAGTTAAGGATCTGCGGAAGCGGAAGAGGCGGAGAGAGAGGGAGAGGCGGTGGCGGCGTCGCCCACGCTACCGCTTTCCTTCTCTTCTCCCCTCTGAAGGCGGCTTTCACCGTGCACCGTCTCCGGATATTTATTCTTCGGCCAAGATTTATTGTTTCTTAATTTTTATTTTAAAATTAGGCAACTGGTTAGTTCAAGTTCCAACCCGGTCCGGCTCAACTGCAAGTCTCTGCTCGCGATCACGTGCTCGAAAATAGCACACCTGCGTCCCTCCCAGGGACGACAGGTCACGTGAGAGGCCCATCGGATCGAGCACGTGTTGGCAAAGACAAAGTTGAGTAACGAGTACATTATTATTTTTTATTATGTAATTTCTTATCAGTTATAATTTCAGGTAAATACAAAATATATAATAATTTTAAAAGAAAAAAAGACGTTTCTTATTATTATTTTCATCAAAATCATATTTCATCATATTTTTATTTAAAGTGCTTATTAAAAATTTAAATTGATTTTTAGAATCACGTCTTTTCAAAATTAGAACTGGTTTAAAATTAAAATTGACTGCTTAGAAATTCAACTACATCTAATTAGAAATTCAAATTGACTATTTAAAACCATATTAAAATTAAATAATTTTTAGTTTTAGTTATGTTTTTAATGGTTGACTAGTTAATTAAAAAGTGAATCGAGATTGTTCTTTTGAGTTGTATTTAAGGGATGAACTCTAAGTATTTGTATTCAAGTGAATAAGTCCTTAATTACTTTTCTCAATAAAGCTTTTCTTTTGTTTTGTCTTTATTTTTTAGGTAATTACTTTTTTAGTTTTCTTCTTCCATATTTTTCTTTTGACGATCTTAGGCTATCAAATATTTTCTATATTTGGTGACTATATTTTTATATGGTATCAAAATCATAGGGTTTAAGTATATATGTGCCAAGATTTCTTAGCGGAGGATTTATTTAGAGTCTTTTGAAAAATATTAAAGATTTCAAGAATTGAACATTTAAATGCAAAAGATTGAATTCTTTTGAGTGAGAGCAATTTTTCAGGGACTATTTAATCATATTATTCAAATGAAATATGTTATTTTGATGGTCTTTTATGATCGTCTCATATCATTAGAATGAATGAAATAAATTAAGAAATTGAAGTGAATTCATGTGAGAGGATATATCTATAATTTTTATCGAAATTCGACCTTTTTTTAAATTCGATAAAATTTTCATATAATAATCCATTCGGTCGTGTCTTGGAGTACTATTTAATCATATTATGTAGTGTAAATTAACTTATAAAATTTGACAAATTCATATGCTATTCAAAAAAAAAAGTTAAAACTCAACTATAAATTTTAGAAAATGAACTTACAAATACTACACAAGAAGATCTTCCTACATTGTAGTATTTTTAAAAATCAAAAGTATATATTCAAAAATTATCTTTTCAATTCAAAAGAAACAATTTCTAAAGGTTACTTCAATAAAAGGTGAGGTGAACAACTATCTTTGGAGGAGTTGGAGAACTTGATATCATCATAAGTCACTAGCTAAGCAAATGTATGATGTTTTTTTATCATAGAAGATGGAAGTGCACTTGTAGCTAGAAAGAAAAGTTTTTAAGGAAAAGATATAAAGGCAACTCAATCTCATATAAAAAGAAAGAAGAATCTTCTAACATCACTAGGAAGAAAGATTCTTAAATGCTAAAGATGTAGCAAAATAAGACACATCTAGAATTTTGTAAAATTAAGTTAAATGAAGGCTATGTCATTGAAATCGAAAAAGTTGCAAATGGAGTAGATTGGGGAAAGTGCTTCATAGCAGAAATACAAAGTGTAGATGTTTTGGTTGGCATTAATTTTGAGAGTGATTGGATTATAAATTCTAACCGTAGGCATCATCTTACTGGAGACCAATCTAAAAATTTTAGCTTTCAAGAATGCAATGGTTGTGATGTCATTGTAACAATAGATAATATAATTCATTGTTTGGAGAATGAATGCACTGTTGTCATCAACCAAAAGTAAGAAGATCTCATTATACCTAACCTTGTGTTTCATGTTCCAAGTATGAAGAAAAATTTGTTTTTAGTTGCAAATGCTATAGGTGTGAAGTTTCTTTAAAATATCAAGGAACTCAAGGCACATGTCATTTATACTGGTAAGAGAATGATTTATTTGTTTTGGTTTATATATTAAGAAGACAAGTAGGATCGAAAATGCACATACATGGCACGGTACATCTTAGCATGGAAAAATCAAAAGCTATGGTGAAATTGAATCTAGTAAAAAGGTTGCCTAGCTTAACTAATTTTTGTGAAGAAGTATGTGAAGGATATCAATTTGCAAAGGCTCATCAACTTCCTTTTGATGAATCAATTTCATGGCGACAAACTCCATTGGAACTCATTCAATGAGACTAACTAGAACTTCTTCATTTTCAGGATATTCATATATGCTAATTTTTGTCAGTAGATTCACATGAGTCCATTTTGTAAAGCACAAATTAGTAGGTTTTGACAAGTTTATGGAATTCAAAGAAATAGTTGAAGGAGAACTTAATTTCAAAATCAAGTGACTGTGGGATGACAACGATGGTGAGTTTACTCTAGAAATTTTTTATCTTTCTTTGATTAGCATGACGTTAAGAAAGAGTTCACTTGTACCGAGACACTACGACAAAATGATATAACAGAAAAAAAAAATCAAGTATCTAACAGACCTACCAAAAGTTTTATAGGTTGAAGGTATGAAATGTGCATCATATGTGATTAATAAAATATCTTTTTCTTCGATTAATATGAATCACTTCATGAATTGATGTTTGGAGAAAAACGTAGTGTCAAACATTTAAAGATTTTTGGCTCTATTAATTATGTTCATGTGTCAGAATCTCAAAGAACAAGAACAGAGTTAGATGTCAAGGCACGAAAATGCATTTTGATTGGGTATGATAAAAGGAAAAAAAGGATGGGAAATGCATGGATCCTAAATTTCATATAGTTGTTTTTCAAGAGATGTTACCTTTGGTGAAATATCATTATAATATTATGAAAAGGATGAGGTTGATAGGGATTTGTATATTGAGTTTCTTCATCTAACCAACTCACCTTTATCAATTATTGAGGAGCAAAGTGAAAGGGGAGCCCAGATACTCAACAAACTAACTTGCAAAACACAAATGAGGTGCTCAACTCACAAAGGCCAAAGAGAACCATTGTCAAGTCAGCTCGTCATAAAGATGCAATGTCTTTAGCTAAGAATATTTTATATTTGAAGAAGCAAAAGGTCAATAATTTCTTATTCGGTTTCACAAAAGATGACTTTGGTGGAGATTTGGATGATAGAAAGTTTACATCAAGTTATATATTTTTTTTGTGGTGATGTTGTTGGATTGAGAAAAATACTAGAGGGGTGAATAACACGTGTCGCTAATTTTCATTTTTCGAAAACTCTTTTTATGATTTTTAAAAACAACAGCGGAATAAAAATAAAATATAGCAAAACACAATTTCTTTTTATTTGGTTTACAGCCTGACAGTTCTAGTCTAAGGCCCGCGGGCATTGACCGCTTCCAACGAACAATTCACTAATGTCCTCTTTCTCAAATGAGAAAGAGGTTGCCTTTTGCAAAATGTAAAGGAACGATAACAAGTTTATCATTCCTATTGAAAATCGAGTAAGAAAGACAAGACAATAGAAATAAACGAATAATGACAAGAGATTAGAACTTGAGCATGAATGTCGGACCAACATGTTGGCGTTGCATCAGAACTTCGAAGCAAGACGGAAGTTGAAAGTCGATCAGAAGCATTGTTCGAAGCTCTTGTTCACAGGTTCTTTTATTAGCCATTATGAGTGCCTGGATCAGCCCCGAGCGCCCCAGCTGGGTCTCATCCGATCCAACTATGTCACAGAGTATCCTCCTCCGGGCGCCTGACTGCTGACGTGGCGAGAACTGGCAAAGCTCTATCTAACTTCTTCAGTTGTGACTTATCCTTGTCCAGGCGCCTGGACCCTATTCGGTCTCTGGTTGCCTAGAACCGGTCTGGTTGCCCGGAGTTCACTGATTCCGGTCAACTTCCAATTATAGATTCATGCATCGCAAAGTTAGCACAATAATAATAAAAATATTAAAGAGTGATAGTTTTACAACTGTTTGGTCTCGACTTTGAATTTCCTGTGAAACCCAAGGTTGGACTGACGCATACTGTTCCCTTGTAGTGAACTCATCCTTACCCACTCCACTCAGGAGACTTTATCTAATGTCAAACATCCAGTCCTCCTGTCCTATTTGGACTATTCTGCTTAGCATTCGATCTTCTGACCCTAGGGCTTACTTCAATGTTCGGTCATCGCTGATTCATCGACTTGCTAGATGTCCGATCACTCATCTAGACTTTCCTGTCTGTCCTTGATCTGTCAACTCTTCCACCTTTTCCTAGTATCCGGTCTAGCTGACCTACTAGAACTTTCCTTTGCCTAGTATCTATCCAGCTGACTTACTAGGACTTTTCTTTACCTAGTATTTGATTCAGCTGACTTATTAGGATTTTCCTTTAAACTACCTACACACTTGATCAATGTTAGATCATAATATAGCTTAACTTTGAAATTTTACCAACATCAAAATATATGTTTGATTATAAGATATTTCCTATACCAATAATCTCTCATTTTTTAATTTATGACAATCCGATTCAAAATTAAGAAAATCAAGCAAAAAAAACATTTTAAGTTGTTTGTTTCAAAACATTACTCCCCGTTAATTTTATCTCTCCCTCAATTTTAACATGGAATAAATAATCAAGATTTTGCATTTTTGAAAAAACTTAACTTTAAACTCTTAATTTTTATTTCTCTCCCTTGTCAAACATCAAAAACATTATTATTTAAAAAAGGGTTAAGAAATTCCAAAAAAAAATAAAAAGGAATTAAAGAAGGTTAAAGAAATTTTTTAAAATAATTTTAAGAAAAAATTAAAGAAATTTTAAACGGTTAAAGAGATTTTGAAAAGAATTCAAAAAAAACATTTTAAAAAAAAATTAAAAAAAAATTGTAACAAAAAATTTAAAACGGTTAAAGAAAAAACGGTTTTTAAGAGAGAGAAAAAAAATATTTTTTTTTAAAAACAATTTCTACCCATCCGGATTCATATTCACAATCAATATTAATAAGTACTTAGCTTACATTAAAAGATTAAGCAATTTAAGAAGTAAGAAATAACATCTTATTTTGAATGTAGTAGACTATTCTTATTGCTTCCAAAATTGATTAAGTAAGTTATATTTATTTAACATGATTCTAATCGCTTCTTATGATGTTTTATTTTTTCTTTTTACTATATTATTTTGATGAAGAATTCTAGGACATAAAAATTCATAGTGATAATCATTATTTTGACAAAATTCAATACTTATGATTTTCAAATTTCTCTCCATGATCACTTTTTATTCTTTTGATTTTTAAATCTTTTTCATTTTCTATTAACTTACAAAAATTATTAAAATTTCAAATGTTTCATCTTTGTATTTTAAAAATTTTACCCAAATGAATCTTGAGTAATCGTCAATTATTATTAAATAGTATTAGTTTCCACTAAGTGACTTAGTCTTGTGGAAATCGAATAGGTCTAAGTGTAGGGGTTCAAGTATTGAGTTAGTTTGATTTGGGTTAGTTGACTTGTGACTTGATTTGATTTGTTTTCCTCGTTGACAAGCATTACAGATTGTATTTTCTAAGTTTTTTAATTTTAGTAGACCTCTAACTAAACTATTTTGACTCATTTTTTAAATGAGTCTTAGGTGAGTGTGACCTAATCTTCTATGTCACAACTTAGTTTCTTCTTGCTATGTCAAGAGACACTTATAAGTGAGGAGTTTGATAGATTAATTATGTATATATTATTTTTTCTAATTCCCTTGTGCTATTTTAGATTTTTCAATATTTTTAATTAGACATTCAAAATTTGAAAAAGTTATTAAATAACCAGAATCACACAATTAACTAATGCTAAGAAGATTAAATCCAAATTTATCAACTAACAGAACTTTACGAATAATGAAATTAGTACTTAATTCAATATTATTTGTCACGCCCCGGGAGGGTATTTATCCACGAAAATCGGACAGCACCTCCCTTGTACGGCGGACAATTTTCTGAATACACAATACAACTAACACAAATACCCAACACGGGTATGTATATCACATACAAA
>JBBUKS010477496.1:0-17090 GCA_038050645.1 Hedychium gardnerianum
CCGGTCCACTGGAGGGTGTTCCGGTCGACCGGGAGGTCAAAACTTATCTCGATGAGGATAAGTTTGTAGCTAATTTGACGGAGATCCAATCGCCCGGAGGGAGGTCCAATCGACCGGAGAAGTGTCGATTGAGTTATATAAAAGGGAAGTCAAGGCAGCGTCTTCCATCAACTCTTGCAAGCATCCATCTTCGTGCTAGTGCTTAGAAAGTGCTTTTGGTTTATCATGATCAAGAGGCTAAATCAAGACATATGGTCCGAATGAGATTGCGGCGGGAAACTTTACTAAAGGTGTTACAACTTTTTGTTTTTCCTCGCAAAGGACATCCCTTCATTGATTGTTGGAGTTATAGAGACCTGCTTTTAAGCAAGATTGTGTCCTTGAAATGTTAAAAAAAAAACACTAGAAATGTGGTTGAAAAAATCAACTAAGCAAGATCATCTATGGTGATCAAGGGAGAGAGTGCATGATATTGCTCAAGGAATGTTTTTCGAGGAAGAGCAACATTCATTAATTGATTATATCTCAGTCATCTCAATGCAACGATTTTATAGAACATGAGAACTAAACATTTTTCGGGGGTGCTGGAGGTGAGCATTTCGCCTTTTGCCGTCATGAGAACTAAACATTTCACTTGATGGTCGACTATAAGCTGACCTCGTGATTTATCTTCCTTCACATAACTTTAGGACGGAATGTGAGGGGCGTCGGGGGTGAGCATGATTATCTTTTGCTATAATAATGAGAACTAAACATTAAGGAGATGATAAAGGTTATGTTGATAAATTTTGAGTTTATCTTGAAAATTATTGGGGGAAGTTGTCCTATTGGCAAAGTACAAGCCCGAGTGAAATAGTGGAACTCATAACAGCCCAGTCTCGATGCCCATAAATATTGTTTAAGGCTTTTTAGAAGGCTCAGAATAATTTTTATCATTGTTTATGATTATTTTCGTCTTTTGCGAAATTAGGTTTTTTATCAATATTAGCTTTCAGTTGTCATCTCCTTCTTCGAGAACGACAAATTTTGTTTTCTTATTTTTTTAGTATTCTACTGAATCAATAAGTTATAGAAGATTATTTTTTATATTCACAATCGAATCAATATGATCAATAGCTTGTGCTATGTCATGATGCCGCGCTGTGACACCACACACTAGGTTTCGCTCATGGAGTCGAAGCGGACGGATGGCAAAGCATAATTTTCTTATCTTGAAAGGATCCAAATAGGTCCCTCCCTTATCCATTTAATATAAATATAATTATATATAAATTAATTAAAATCTTTAAACAAATAAGGTTATTAATATTTTAATAAATCAATTTGTATCGACCCATTTATATATTCAAAATCTAATTGAAAATTATTTTTTAAAAATAAGAAATTTTTAATTGAATTTTTGCGCAAATATTATTATTTTATTTTTAGCAGAACTAACTCACTAATTAGAGAAATATGATAACAAGAGGACCATGAGTGAAATCATTTTCTATCTCTTGCGATGCTTCCATGAGCATCAACTCGACAAGATAAAAAAGCACCATTTATGCAAATGAGGACTAACAAAGCCAGAATCAACGGAGATGGGCCTTCTTCTTTATTGTTATTTTCACGTTGCATTGTGCTGGTAAATGCCACTTGATATTCTTCTTCTACAATATCACCTGTTGTATGACACAAAAATCGAAACTCACCTAGAGGAATAATAAGTGATCAAAATTCAAATCTTAAATGGAACGAATATCTTAAAGTTAGCTTCTAAATATTTAGAGGTAGTATTTAGAATTTATTCAATAGACAAATCAGAAAAGAAGATCATCAACCTCCAAGATTAATTGAATGAAGCTTGCACACCTGAATTATCAAAAAATAAAGAATTGAAATCAATTGCCCATGAAGAAAGGATCAATATGTTACATGTTTTATATAGAGAGAGAGGCTTGGAGATTATCCTCTCTTTTTTTGCCTATTTTTTAGAAAAATGTGATTTTAGTAAAAGAAGTTATATAGATCTTTACAAAACGAATCAATTTGTTAAATGGACAAAATAACAAAGATGAATTTGAAAATAAAAGAATAAGCAAAGTAAATATATATATATACAAGTTATAAAGGGATCCATCTCTCAAAAACAGAGAGTGATCAAGGCGTCCTAGCTAGAAGAATAGCTTACAGGAATTAATGTTTATATAGATACAATAATTGAATAGTTTGGCTTTGGCCCATGCATATGATATGAGAAGAACAACAAAATCTTTATTTGGACTGAAATCATCCCTACAAGGCAACAAAAAATTTTATTTTGGACTGAAGGAGGTCTCAATCCATGCCAAATTCCACTTCGAAAAAGGTTCGTTTCAGGAGTTGAAGAAACTTTGTTCCAGTAATTCTGTAGATAAGACAGGTTTCTCCTACAATTTATTATTAATATTAATATAGATATTTAATTCTTATCATTTGATTAATCTTTAGGATGAAGAATCTGATCCTATAGAACGACCAACAAGTAAATTTCAAATGTGAATCATCCATGGTTCAAACTTCACGCCGTTTGAAATGTCCAATGAAATTTAAACCCATATTATATAAAAATTCTTCATGAGAATCATCTTTGTCTTTTATCATCCCATATCATCACAGGATACTCCGGGACAAAAATTGATAATATAAGATTTTTCTTAATTTTTTTTAATAATTCAGATATAATTCTTTGAATCGATTAATCACCAATTCGATCCCACGAAAATCTAACTATTTAACCATTCAACCCTTAAATGCTTGGTTAACCATTTAAAAGATCTAACTATTACATTATTATCTGAAAAAAAATTCTCCTATATTATAAAAAAGTAAAATTTATCATCCTGATGACCCCACACTATTATCTCACAAGAAAAAATAAATCAAGTACCCAGTAGGCCTTCATGTAAAAGGATATTTTTCATAATTTCATCAAAATTTAACTCTTAATTTTATAAATCTATTACATAATTATCAACTCAATTATGCCAAGATAAGATTTCTCTTATATTAAAAAAAATAAATTACATGATTACCAACTCGGGCACGTCTTGAGTTTAAGATTTATTTTTTATTTTTTTATAATTTAGATATTTAATTTTTTTAATTAATTAATTCTTAAAAAAATTATTGGTCATAAAAATAATTCAGAAAATATTAATATAAATTTATTAAAATGATCAATATTTTTAAATTTATTTTTTATTAAAAAAAAATTCTCTATAATATATTATAATTTAAATTTTAAAATTTTTAATTATTTATTTAAAAAATTTAATTATTATACACCGGGGCGAGATTTCTCTTACATTGTAGTGTAATAGAAAGATGTTCGGTTCGGCGTCTATTACTGCCGCAAACGAAATATAAAGTCAACCATGTTAACTGTAAAGAAAATAATAATAAAATATATCAAATTAAAATTTTATTAAAAAATCTGGAGAGAAAAAATGATGGAATTCAGATGAAATTCATTTTTTTTTAAATGATTAAATTATGATCGAATTAAATATTAAATGGATTAATTCGATTCAGTTATTTAAAACAAATTAGGAAGAAAAAAAATTCTCTCCTCACGTGTCTTGTCTCCCACGCCTTCTCCTCACGTGCGCACGCAATCCCTCCACGCGTCCCTCCTCTCTTTTCTTCTTCTTCCCTGCTGCTCGTCATTCAGCCACCAACATCAGCAATCTGCAGCTCTCCTTTTCCTTTGTTTCCTAGGTGAGCATAGCAGTAAGATCCACCGCTGTTAATTGGTCGTTGCCGGAGCCGTCCGAGGCCGCTGACGATGAGCCCTTTCCTCTCTTTTTCCTCTTCACTGTTTACTGGCCAACGCTCACAGTCGGTTGTCAACCACCGTGAGCTAAAGGAGAAGAACCACCAGCTTCCTTTCTTGCAGGAAATGAAGATAAAAGTCATAGCCTAGCTCCTTTTCTTATTAATTTTCAGAACCTCTTGATAAGTGGGGTACCTTCTGTAGAGCGGAAATTAAATCCCATGACATGAAAGAGGACAACTAAGTTTCTATATCCAACAATTTTTTAATTGTTTTTCCATTTGATTGGAGAGGAGCAACCACAAAAGATAGGTCTACAAATTCATCCCCTCGAATGTTCATCAAAATTTCCTTTTCCTTGTGCATGCACCTCAACCCAAAAAAATTTGCAACAATCATCTAATGGATACACACATTTAAGCATTTTGATAACGGTGCTTGCAATCAGATAATAAATTTATAAGATAAATAGTTTAAAAAAAAAGTAAAATAAATGAACCCGAAAGATTAAAAAGAAACGAAAACAAGAGTTCTTGAATAGCTGTTTACTAGAATGTTTATAGATAATACAGTAATTGAATAGATAATACATTCATCGTGCTTTTGATTCTTCAAGTGCAGACATCAAACATCCTGCGAGAAAATGTCATCCCAAGCCAACAAAATCGCTATTTTGGATTGAAGGGAGTTCCCAATCAATGGTAAGGTTGCACTCTGAAAAAGTTTCATTCCAGGAGTGGTGGGACCGACTTTGTTCTACTGATTCCTCCATTGCAGCAATCGGAAAAGGTTCGAAGTCTACTGCCGTAGCTTCTGAAACATGAAGCTAACAATAGTTAGACTCAACGAGTTCAAATATTTCCTTTGAGAAGAACAAATAAAGAATCCTCACTCGTGGGATTAAGGTTTGCTTCTAGGCCATCTTCCTTGAGTTGAGTTTCTTCTATTTGTTCACAGGGCATCGAGAAATCTAGTTGAGACAGGACATGCTCGTCCGCCAACCCAGCAACTGTTAGATGTTCAGCTTCTGTCAGAAGTCGTTAGCATCAACAATTAAATAAACTTAAGGAACTAAATGAAATTATTACTTGAATTGTCAAGAATTTCATTGTTTTCAATGATGGCGGCAGGGTTTTCGGGAAGAGATGTAGTAGTACTCAGTGATTCGCAGTCAAAATGATGATCCTCTTGAGCCGAAGGTGGCTCGTAGTTGATAGCTTCAGAAAGTTCCATCTCGTGTTCATTGCAACTTACTTGTTTCAGGAGTGTTTCTATGTCATCCTCACTCATGGAGTTAGAAGTTCGTACTAGGTAGTGTTCCTTGAGCAGAGTTTCTTCTAGTAGTTCATAGGGCATCGAGAAATCTAGGACATGCTCATCCTTCAACCCAGCAACTGTGAGATATTCAGTTTCTGTTAGAGTTGTTAGCATCAACAGTTAAACAAACTCAAGAAACTAAATGAGATTATTACCTGAATTATCAAGGATTTCATTGTTTTCAATGACGGCGGCAGGATTTTTGGGTTCGTACTCAGAGTGATAGTCATTTTGAGCGTAAGGGAGCTCATAGTTGATAATTTCAGATAGTTCCATTTCGCCCATTTTGCAAAAATATTGTTCCAAATGGATTGCTACTTCATCGGGCATAGAGACATCCAGCTGAGCTGGGACATGCTCTTCCTCTGCCACAGCAATTGAGAGATGGTCAGTTTCTGTTAGCATTAATTACTTAGCATAAATCAAATGAGATTGAATAATAATACCTGATTTTTCGAGGATTTCATTGTGTTCAGTGATGGCAGCAGGGTTTTCATTGAGAGATGAATCTTGAAACGTAATGACTCCTACATCAAATTTGAAGCTGTTGAAAAAATCCTCGTCATTAATGTTTCCCCATTCAGAAGTTTCATGACAACTTGAGTTTCTATAGCATTTCTGCCTCTTAGAGCTACACCATATTTGCTCCTCATCAGCCACGGTTGAATTGCTGATGATGTTGGGATCGAAAACATCACCAGAAGGTAGAAGTCCATCAATTTGTTGTTGATGGTTTTGATATGAAGCTCGAGAAGAACCATCATCCACCGGATAAACGTGCAATCCAGTTCCTCTGCATCTCCTTGTTCGCTTGTTGCAAAAGTTCTTCAACTCATTATCAGTGCGGCCAGGAAACTGCGAAAATACATTGATTAGCAGCTTGTTAGACTTGTAAAACTCGAAAAGAAGAGAAAGAATTTGAAGTAGATTGTGAAAAATCTCACATGCTTTGCTATCTGAGCCCACTTGTTGCCCATGTTCTTACGAAGCTCGATGAGCAATTGTTCTTCTTCGGTTGTAATGGGTCCTTTCTTCAGATTAGGCCTGAGATGATCCCGCCAGCGCAGACGGCAACTCTTCCCCGATCGAGACAGGTCCGAGTTCTTCTCGATGAGATGCCAGTTCCCCTCGCCGTGCACCTTAACGTACTCCCTTAAAATATCATCCTCTGCAGAACTCCAGCGCACCTTCTTCACCTTCTTCTCCCTGAATTGATCGAAACAAATCGCCAAGAAACAGAGACCAACAGGAATTTAAAAATAACTGATACTTAAAGGGATTGCATATTCTTGAGAAGGATAAGATTTCAACAGGAAGGATGCTACTTACATAGCCATTGAGCTGCGGAACGAAGTAGTAATGTCTATGCTTGAAGAACTAGGGCAGGAGATCCCTAGCGAGCTCTTCCCGGCAACCCGTAGCCGCGGTACTCCACTCCAGTCTGTTCTACAATAAAGTAATTGAAATAAACCCGCGCGGACTATGTCAAACGAAACTTACACTGAAGTGTGTCAAACACAATTCTATTTTACACCGGTGTAAGTTAGGGTTAAGTGGACTATGTCAAACGAAAAAAAAAAAAAACGTGCCAAACGAAAAAAAACGTGTCTTAATTAATGGTTGAGGTTGTGAAATGTGTAAAAGTATTTATTAGGATATAGTTTAAATAATCATTTGTTAGGTTAAGGAATCAATTAGATTGATTAATTGGATTAACAGTAGGATAATTTTGTTTAGGATTATTGTTAATACCTTAACAATCTGTTAATTCGTTGATTCATTAGTATTGATTTAAATGGAAATTTCAGCATTGAGAAAAAGGGAATTATTGGAAATCTATTTAACTACTACGTAATTTAACAAGTTAGTGAATGTAATTAATTAATATTTAATTCATTGATTAATTGGTTAATTAATAATATGGTTGAGGGATTAATTACTAAAATCAAGTATGTACAGATTAATGAAATGGAGTAATTAAGTGCTATGATAATTAATTGATTGTACTAATTAAGGAAGTAACATAACAATTAATCATATGATGGAATTATAGATAAATTAATTATATTAATAGTTGGATTAATTAATTTAAGAAATTAAACTACTGATTTATTTGTTGACTAGTTTAAATTATAGCTCAACAAGTTTATTGATAAATTTGTTTTTAATCAAGAAATGACAATAATACGAATAAGATAGGTAGGTGATTATTAATGGGAAAAATAAAGGATTTACCTAAATAGAATACTCAAGGTTAAGAGGATTATTCTAGTACTTAGTTTTGTCTCATATCCTTTACTTGTAGGACTCGAGTTCGAGGCAAAATCCGCTGACTTGAAGACGGTTAAAATGATCTACTATCGAGGTGGATAGTTCTTCCTTGACCTCTTTAGTTATTTTGATCTTAGTGCATGATTTTCATTTTATTTATGTTGATTAGGTAGCATTATTTGCTTATCTTGACTCTACTCCCTTTGTTTCTTGAGTTGCTACTTAGTGTTTGACTTTATTTTAATTTATTTGATATTCATGCAGTCTCGTTGTTATCCATGCTAATTAACGTCATCTATACTTGTGTTTTTATGCTAGCGATGTTATACCATAACATAGATGTAAAACATGAAATTAGGTTACATGCTCGATATTTATGTTCATGCCTGTATATTAGTTGTAACATACCATAGTGTAGGATATCGAGTATCCTACCAAACCCGTATAGGTTATTTAGGCTCATGCTTATTCGTTAGTAAGATCATACCGTAATGTAGGATATCGATTATCCTACTAAGCTCCCTGATTATTATTTAGGCTTGTGCCTAAACATTAGTAAGACCATTATGTGTTTACGATATCGAGTATCCTACTAGGCGATTTGTTATATAGGCTCATGCCCATATGTTAATGAGATCGTACCATGGTGTAGCTTTCAGAGCTTTACTCTTGGATGTGACTGTCTACTGTTTAATTATCATTGCACTGCATACGTCCTGTCGATCATTGTCTCCCATTCGTGGTTGAGAAAGTTGTCAGTGATTGTTAATATATTATGTCGACCATTGTTTCCCATTCATGGTTGAGAGAGTTGTCAGTGACCGTTAATATATCCTGTCGATCATTGTCTCTCATTCGTGCTTGAGAGAGCCGTCAGTGATTGTGATATATATTTTGACTGCCCACTCAGTCATTCAGAGTAATAGTAGCTGGAGTTGCATCGAGTGACTGCTTACTCGACCACTCAGTGTAGTGGTAGCTGGAATTTAGTGCAGTAAGTAGTTAGATAGCTACTTGTCTCGGTCACTCAGAGTAGTGGTAGTTGGAGTTGTGTGCCGATAGTGACCATTGCATATGCTTGTGATATGTCTTTTCCCTACTTGTTTTATATTGTTATATGTTGCCCATGTTGTTACGGGCAATACCGTTGCAGATCTTTACTTACTGTTGTTCTTTGTATTACACTTGGCTGATTATGTTGGTATATGTAGTTTGATTATACTCTTACTCTTATCGTGATTGATAGATATTACCCTTGAGACTTTATTTCCTTGGACTCCTTACACTTTATAGTTCATGCACTATCTTTTTTACCCGCTAAGTATTGTTTTGTATTCACTACCCTTTGCTTTTCCTTCCATTCCCAGGTTAGCAGGTAAATGATATGTCGTGTCGCTCAGAGGTCCTGGATGTCGGTCTCATATTTCTTTGAGATGATTCATTTTTGATTCGTCTTTACGATGTCATTTTTAGTTTGGTCTTCTTTAATAACTTGTACTTGATAGTTGTTTTAGTTTCGTTGTTTCCCTTGTATAATTTTTTTTTAAAAATCATGCATGCATGCAAAACCTTTACTTTGATATATATATATATAGTTTCTTTCTTTACCTTTGCGGTATTGGTTGTGTATCATGTTGTATCAGATTTGTCATTAGGAGTTATTGTCTGGTTTGACGGACAATTATACCCTTAGGCTGTGATAGTTAAAGCCTTGTCTCCGTGGGGTGCTTAGTTGATTAGTGAGTGTATGCTTAAGGGAAAAAACTCCTCTCACACCATAGTCACCTGACGGTTGGTTATAAGCTGATTCCGTGATTTATCTCACAACATATAACCTTGGAAGGAGTTGTGGGAAACGTTTAAGATGAGCGTAATCATCTTTTGCTAAAAAAAGGTTAATTAGAGCCTCATTGACATTTTATTTTATAGCCTAAGTGGGTGTAGGGTCGTCTCAATCATTCTTGAGGCCCTAGGCAGAATTTATTTTTTTAAGACATTAATATTTTTTAAAAATAAATACTAATTTTTTAAAAAATAATTTTTTATATACAATATTATTATTAGAGACATTTAATTTTATTAGTAAATTTTAAAAATAAAATTTCATACATTATAAAAGATTATTTTCGCAATTGGAAGTAGACCAACTAGGTCATGTAGCAATAAATTTATCTTTATCAAAACTTACTTCTTTATTAGTAAAATTTGAAAAATAATTTTTTTTATGTTAAAATTTCAAATAAAATTTTAAATTATAAAATAATATATTTATCTAATGAATATTTTTAATTAAATAAATAAAATTAAATTTTGCCAATAAAATATTAAAATTTTTAACTAATTTGAAAAAAAATAATATATTATTGTAATACTATTAATATACATTTTAATTGCTATTTTTTTAAAAAATTATTGATCAATTTTAACTTCGATGAAAGGAAGTCTTGACGCAATTGTAAAATTATTATTGTGTGACATAGAAGTAACAAGTTCGAGTAGCAGATTTAATCACTGCATACAATAGATCCTTCTCCAATATCCTGTATTAAAGGGAGCTTCGTGCATCGAGTTGTCTTTTATTAATTTTAACTTCGATAAATTATTAATCAAATTTATTTAGCCACTACAAATTATAAAAAAAAAAGAGAGTGTGCATAATATTTTATAGATAAACAAGAGCAAAATAATAAGGTATAAAAATGATAACGAAGGGAAAGAAAGAATAAGAAAAAAAAAATTAGAGAGAAATAATGATGCAATATTAAATAGACTTTTGACTTTCAAAAATATTTTTAAAAAATATAATTACTAATAACCAATAAATATTATTAATTTATTAAATTTTTATGAATAAAAAATAAAAAATTATGAATTAAATTTTAATTAAAAAATTATCAATTAAATCTAACTTTAACGTAAAAAATTAAAAATGATCAAATTTAACTTTAATATATAAAAAATTATAAATTATTGATCAAATCTAAAAAATTAAAAATTATTTATCAAATTTAATTTGGCTAGCAAAAAATTAAAATTATCGATGAAAATAAATCTTGACTAAAACTTATTTTAATCATAATTTTAAATATTTACCATCCAAACTCATATATTTCTAAAATAATAATTGATTATATATATATATATATATATTTTGATGGCTCCAATATAATAAGGGCCTAGGTATGGGTGAGCATTCAGTTAATTTGATTAATAATAAAACTGAATTAATCAAAAATGGATTTAATTTTGACTAACTGAATCGAATTCGAAGTTTTGCTAAAATCGAATTAAAATTGGAGATAACACTCCTATGTCATCTGGTCCAATCATTTTAGTAGCCACTGCAGCAGAGCCCGTCCTTGTTGTTTAAATACCCTGGGCGAAATTATAAATTGTACCTTAATTTTATCTTTCGAGCACTGTTTTTTTCAAAAAGATTTTAGCGTAGCAGATGCATTCATCTTTATAATTTGTTTTAGTATGACTTTGGCTGCTTCATTGATCAATGGTTGCTACTTCACTATTTGACCTTTGAGCATCTTTACGTATTGATGTTTCTGTTAGAGTTGTCTGGAGCTTTGGAGTTGGAGTGGTAAAAGAAATCTGCTTTTTTATTTTGGATTTTTTATGCTAGAAACAATGGTAAAAAAACAGTAGAGAGAGAATATTTTGTTAATCTAAATTACATTGAAAAATTAATGTTTTTATTTGCATTTAAATGCATGTGAAAATAAATTAACTGCTTCACGTGTATGTTTGGGATAACGATATAATATTAAGTTTTTCAATAAGTAATTAAAAAATTTAAAATTTAAATTTTATGTATATTATATTATATTATAGGAAGTTTTTTTTTTAGTAAAAAATGAATGAAAGAATATTTATTTTGATGATCGATGAAATTTTTTTATGAAGTCAAATTAATCATCCCA
Source organism: Hedychium gardnerianum (assembly GCA_038050645.1). Classification (NCBI taxonomy): domain Eukaryota; kingdom Viridiplantae; phylum Streptophyta; class Magnoliopsida; order Zingiberales; family Zingiberaceae; genus Hedychium; species Hedychium gardnerianum. Next base: position 11,317 of record JBBUKS010477496.1, read on the forward strand.
GACCAAATATTATCCAATCTGATTAATCATTTTTTTTTGAATGCCTAAGTTAAATTCTAAAATAATAATGTTATAATTAAACTCTCTAATAGATAACTAAAGATTTGAGTTTTGAGTCGTAGCTGTGGTATATTATATGAAATTTTTTCGAGAAGCGAATTTAAATATATTGATCATTTATATGAGTCTTTATTAGTATTTTCTAATTTATTTTGATTAACGATAGAAATTTTTTATAGGATTGAGCCAATCACTCCCAAAACTAGTCAGTAAGGCTAATTGAATTTATCATTTTTTTTAATGCCTCAGACAAAGTCTCGAACGAACTAATAATTAATATATGAAATATTATCATCAATTTCGAGATTAAATTTTAATTAATAATTAAAATTTTATTCTCCTTCATACACTTGATCTTCCAGTTAGTAATCATCTATAATTTAATTTTAATATTAATTTTGAGACGATCTCGTAGAAAACTGGAGGTGAGCGTTTCGCTCTATACCAACTCAAAGACTGTCACACTTTCTCGAAGGGGGATAAATCACGCTAACATATTGATTAAAATAAGCTTTCTGTAGCTCCCTCTCAATGCGCCTTCCTTAATGGGCAATCAAACTTAAGACTGCTTAGTGACCAATGGTGATGACACGGCGAAGAGTCCATGTAGTAGAAAAGTCAACATAAAAATCAAGAAGGTCTTTCATCTCTTGGACTCCCGGCTTCTAGAGTTCTTGATTCATGAATCCCTCAGTTTTTGGAACTCCCGGCTCTTGAATCTCCTAGATCCTAAGTCTCTCGGCTCTTAAGTCTTCCAGCTCCAACAGCTCTCAGCTCTAGTAACCCATAATTCTAATAGCCCTCGATTTCGATAGCTCCCGGCTACAACGGCCCCTCGACTCCAATAGCTCTCGATTCCAGTAGCCCTCGGCTTCAGTAGCCCCCGACTCCAGTAGCTCCTGACTCTAGTAGTCTCCGGCTCCAGTAGCCCCCCCGGCTCCAACAACCCCTGGCTCCAGCGACCCCTGACTCCAGTAGATTCAAGCTCCAACAACTCTCGGCTCCAGTAGTCCTCGATGCTAGCAGCCCCTGGCTACCGTCGTCACCCGGCTACCGCCGCCTTCAGATTATAGCCACCTCCCGACTACCACCGCCTTCTGGATGCAACCAGCCTCGGCTGTGACGGTCCCCTAGTCAGCTCCTGGACCTCTCGGTTGTTGATGCCCTCCAGATACTTGAATACAACGGTCATAGTTGTTAGGACCGAAAGAATTTAGATATCTCCACAATGGTATGATATTATCCACTTTGGGCCTAGACCCTCATGGTTTTATTTTTGGGCTCTACCCAAAAGGCCTCATATCAATAGAGAGATCTTTCCCTTATAAGCCCATGATCTTTCCTATGTATTTTCAATGTGAGACTTTATTTGCAACCTTGCAACCCCAACAGTTGAAAGGGCTATAAAAGCCCAAAAAGCCACCAGATCTGGAGGAGGAGGATTTTGTTGGTGCAAGAAGTACTACAATCGAACCTATGTTTTGATGTTGTCAAAAGTTCAAGTTAAGTTTTATTATTATCTGATGAATTGATCAAGTGTGTAGGATACTCAACTTGGAAAGTCCTAGTAGGTCAGCTGGACTTGATACTAGGCAATGGATGAAAGTCCTAGTAAGTCAGCTGGACCAGATACTAGGCAAGGGAAGTCTTAGTAGATCGTGGAAACTAGATAAGAAGTCCAGATGCGTTAAGTGGACCTGACATCTGTTAGGTGGATTCGATAGGTCAGAGAGGACTTGATATCAAATCAAGAGGAAGCCCTAGTAGGTCGATATGATGCTGAGCGGTTAAATTCCAAATAGGTCTAGAGGACTCGATGTTTAACAGGTGAGTTAAGGTAAGCTTCTGGAGGGAGTGCAATGAGGTCATGTCCCGATAAGGACAAACCTTAGGCTCTATTCCAACTGAGAAAATCAATAAAGATTTCTAAGTTGAGATCAAGACAGTTCTAACTATCATACTCATACACACTATTATCTATTGTCTAACTCTGTTTTGCAGGATCATTATTACACTTCAAAGGGTCATGACTTTTGACTTGGGACTCGAAATCAGATTCTGTCAGCGACCATGCGTGTAGAATTCAGAGATCTTCATTTTTATCAGTCGACCAAACCAGAGGATCAATCGACTGATCCAAGGAGATAAGAACAGTACAAATTCAAGAAAAGAAGACAACAAGGGTTCAGTCAACTGATAAGTTGGATCAGTCGACCGATCCATAAAAGAAAATGACAGATGATTAGATCAGATCTCGCAGGAAAGGAAATCCAGAGGTTCAGTCGACGAATAAGCTTGATCAATCGACCGAACAATGTGATTTAGGGATCAGAGAAAGGAAGGAAATACACGAAGTTTAGTCGACAAATAATTGGATTAGTCAACCGAAAGGTTCAGTTGACTGAACGTGTTTTCAGTCGATCGAACAATGCCTATAAAAAAGGCTTCGGGGTCCGAGCCAAACATAACTCTCTACTATGCTTCATTCTACTTGTACTACTATTACTCATGCAAGTGCTGATACTTCTACGTTGAGAAGCTCTCCAACAACTGCATTCAAACTTTTACTCTTGTTGTTGGTAACTTTCTTTAATACTTGCACTTATTCATTGAAGATAGTAGTATTGTTACTATCCTCTTTCATACTTGTAAGAATCTGTTCCTTCGGAAGAACTATATTGGCTTGCCCATCGAAAGTGGTCAAGGATCATGGCCCTTGGAGTAGTAGTCGCTGGACTACGAACCAAGTAAAATCGATCGTGTCTCTGTGTCTATTGCTTTTACTTTTATTCCACTGTTATTTCGATTTTACGAAAATGAAAAAGAAAAGATTTCAAATGAACAAGATTCACCCCTCTCCTCTCTCGACTTCTATGATCCTATAGGTTTTCCCTGTTCTAGGGAACCTTAGAGTCGTCATTCCAAGGGTCGTCGTAATGATTCGTCATCTTTGGAGCTTGAAAATCATCCAAAGACACCAGCAACACATCCAACTAAGCTTTCTCTCCTCTTTACTTTTAGTTTTTAGTTGTACATCTTTTCATTAATGTCTCTCGGTTGTAACTCCATCTCCATTGAGTAGTTCTCTTGATTTTAGGACTAAGGGTAGCTTGATGTAATTGTTGACATTTAAATTAAGTAATTGTTTATCTTTCTCTATTGCATTACATGTTTATTTCATGATATGACTTTATTATGCATATACGATTGTGACACTAGCCTCCACCTTTGTATCTCACGAGACGTGGGGAAGGACTAAAAGATGAACCCAAATTTCTGACCCATAAATGTTCGAGACGTGGAAAGTGGGTCATAAAAGTAGGTCGATATGCCACGAGGGATATTGGATGTCTTTCCCAGCAGGGGATCCATTGGCTATCATAGAGTGTAATGGGTTTGCCCCGATTCGGTGTCACAAAGTAAAGGAGGGTAACTAGGGGACCGTGGGGCTCTCGTGATAGGGGCCTCCCTAAGAAAGCAGTCATACTAGCAATGTTGTCTTGAAAGTAGGCGTCATGTTTAGGTAGGCACGCCAATATAATTCCAAAAGTCTATATCGATATGTCGGGATTGACCATCTACATGAGAAAAAACATAGAGATAAGAAAGTAAGCAACACTTAGAATGTCAACAATCATCGTGGTGAATCCCAAATCCTAGAATCGTTCCATCGATTTTGGATTTCACCCTTGACTTCCGATGATCTGAACTCTAGACTCTCTCTCTCTCTCTTTCTCTCTCAATTCACATAATCTACGATTCTGTAGATAACCTGTTTCACTAACTTGACTAATACTCGATTTTTTGGTCCCTATGGATTCGATATCTTTTATTACTTGATGACAACCATGCACTTGCAGTTTGCACACATCAAGTTTTTGATATTGGGGACTATGTCAAAATCGATATTGTTTGAGACGTGATTTGGTTTTCTTTCTTACAATTCTGCATTTTCTTTCTTTTCTTCTTCTTATTATTTCATCTCTTTTCATTTCTAATTTTTTTGCAGTTCTAAAATGTCTGCATTTATTCGATGAGTACTAATAATGGAAATAGATTATTGAGAGATTTTGCAGCACCCATAACTGGAGGAGTGAGATCTCCCATTGTACGACTTCAAATTAATGTTGACAATTTCTAGCTTGACCCAACATTTATTAACTTGATATAGCAGAAACAATTTGGAGGCGCACCCATGGACGACCCATATTTACACTTAAAGGATTTTTTGGATTATTGTGATATCATGAAATATGAAGGCATTTCCATAGATGCTATTAGACTACGGGGATTCTCTTTCTCCCTGAAAGATGAAGTTAAAGCTTGGTTGCGTTCTCTTCCATCGAGAAGCATCACGACATGGAATGAGATGGAGCAATTTTTCCTAAATAAGTATTTTCTATCAAGCAAAACAACCTATCTGAGGAATCAAATCACAAGCTTTTCTCATGCATATGGAGAATCATTATACATAGTATGAAATAGATTTAAAAGTTTATTGCAGTAGTGTCCTCACCATGGTTTGAAAAAGTGGCTAACTGTCTATATATTCTACATGGGGATATCTTTCTCAAATAAGACTTTATTGGATTTAGTTGTAAGAGGTTCTTTGATGAATAAAACTTTGAACGAAGCATATGATTTTATTGAGCATGTGGTACTGAACTTACATGAATGGTCATATGAAAATAAGATGATATCTTCCTAAGGAACCCTAGAAGTGAGAGCAATGGACGTTAACTTGGTCGCCGAATAAAAGAACACCTTTGGAGTAGAACTAGACATGACCGTGCCTACAGGCACGGCCAAACCGTGCTACACTTAGGATCAAGGGCACTACAATCATTCGGGGGTTTGAAGAACCTGATAGAGAGAGTATCATGAAGCTACAAAATGAAGGGTTCAAACAGTTAGATACTAAGATAGAGAGATTGACCTCACAATGTATTGAATCTTCAACATGAGTTCCAGGTAAGTCCCCTCTTCCAACCAGAATGAGATCTAGTGTAGATTGTAATACTATCAAGTTGAGAAGTGACAAGAACCTCGAAGAACTATAGGAGAAAGGTGGGAATACTAACAAAGAGACGGGCATGGGGAAATCAGATTCCCCAAAAAGACTAAACTCCACCACTCCAGCAAGGGTGTATAGACCATCTGTACCACTCCCTCAACAATTAATCAAGACAAAGTTGGATGAGAAATTTGGGAAGTTCTTAGAGGTGACAAGAAACTGTACATCAATATGCCTTTCACTGAAGAATTATGACAAATGTCAACGTATGCAAAGTTTTTGAAAGATATACTATCTCACAAAAGGAAATTAGAGGAGTACGAAATAGTGGCCTTATCAGAAGAGTGCAGTGCATTGATTCTAAACAGGTTACCTCCAAAGCTAAAGGATCCAGGTAGTTTTTCAATCTCTTGCATGATTGGTAACACTATTATCGATCGAGCATTTTGTGACCTTGGTGCCAGCATGAGCCTTATGCTCTCTTCTATTTGCAAAAGTTGGGATTAAATGATTTGAAACTAACAATAATGGCCTTGCAGCTTGTAGATCATTCAGTCTGAAACCCTTTGGGTATATTAGAGGACATGTTGATTAAGGTTGGGAACTATATTGTGCTTGCTAATTGTTAGTAAAAGCCCTAGAGCCAATTATGTGATGATTGACTAAGGACTTTTTGTATCATATTCTATTATTAATAAAG
>JBBUKS010477516.1:0-17087 GCA_038050645.1 Hedychium gardnerianum
TGCAGTAATTAATTGATGAGTTAGGTTTTCTAAATTTTTATCAATGTTTGCACTAATTAATGAACTATTGATTTTTTTGTTCATTTAGTAAATGTTTGTAATAGTATAAGTTATGTGATTAATTATTACCAATTAGTTATTGATTTATATCTTGCTTATTGATTAATATTGTAATCAGTTATTGATTGCCCCTTTTGCCTGAGCAAAAGTGCAATCCAAGGAGATCATATCTCTTATGTCAATTCCAATATTCATTAGCTAGCAAATTGGTTCACTAAGTTTTTGAAAGGTCCTAGGCTTGACCATATCAGTAACAAGTTTGATTTTCTAATATTCTTAAATCAGTTTGAGGAATAGTATTGAGAACTAAATTGAGAATAAAATAGTGTATAATTGTGTATATCACATATTTTTAAGGTGTAAAATATTAAGTCATGAGACTTAATATAAGTATAGGTAGAGGTAATATAAGTATAGGTAGAGGTGAATACATGGATTAAACATGTATCATTTTGGTATCCTAAACGAAATAGGCTTCTTACAACTTTGATCACCTTATTTTCATTGAAGTCAAAATTGTGAAATGAGACCTTTGGATCTTACGATCCACAGTTCAAATTGGCCCATAGGATCTTATGGTCCTACAATCCGATCATATACCTATTTAAGTTTGTATGTAGGATACTTGTCCAACAACTATGATTACAATATATATACATTCAATTATGATCAACATTTACTGTTACAAATATTTTTTAGTTTTCAATTATATAATATTCTTTTTGACTTTTTAAGCACAACTGTTAAAAATTCTTTTTAGGTATCATTATTATCATCTATATCTAATTATTATTATTTTCATTATAAGTAAAAAATTTCTACTTGATATATAAAGATAGAATATTTTTAAAAAATTATATTTTAATATATTTAGTATATCAATAGTTTTATTTGTGGGTTATGATATTGGAAAGCTAGTGGTTAAACTCTTCATATTAATAGAAAGTCAATACACGTGATAACTTTATAAATGTCAAATATAGTTTAAAAATATTTCATTAAAATATAAGATCTTTAAGATCCTAATTTTTGATCCTATAATTTGAACCTATTAACCACTTTCCGTTCCTAGCTAGGATTTTGATCCTAAGAACCTAACTTATTTTAGCTTCCACGTGCTACTGGTTTTCAGTAGTTATCCCAGGTTTTTTCTAGCACATTTGATGCTTCTTCTTCCTTCAGTTCTTGATAAACCTTGTAAGTGCTTGATTGAAACTCATAGATAAGATATCGAGTTGATCCAGAACAATGTTTGGCGGTGCAGCAGTTGCTTAGTTATCTTAGCTACCGCAAGTTACATATCCTGTGAAGTCCTCAATCTATTCACTAAGTTGTATTTTGAAATTTGCTTTTGTTCATTCATCACTAGTCGCTTGGGGTCTTAACTTCCTGAGAATTGAAGTCCTTTGGTCTAACAATGTCGATTCTTGACAATATACATATATTTTACATTTCCAGGTCTTCTTCTGCGACAAATTAAGGATTACTGGCGTGTTATCAGAACTGTTATACAACAGAGTTGATTCCAGTGATGATGCTTCAAGCATACAATTTGAACTGGATACAGCGAAGGAAATTTTTCTAAGAGTTCAAAGTGCTATTAGTCAACTCGGTAAGATTCCTGCACTTGAACTCTTGCAATCGCCTAGACTGGTGTTGCAAATAAAGCTCGAAGACAACTTGTATCTTTTTGTTTGGCTCAGAGGTAATCCTGATTCAACAAGAAGGTACTTGGTGTATACCTCTGCTCGTAGATTAGTAATTTGTTCTTCAGAATTTTTCTTAGGCCATTCTGCTCGGAGTCGAGGAAGTCGGGGAGAAAGGAGAACACGAAGGAGGGTGCGAGAAGGGGAGGGCAGAGGAGAAATCAGAATTTGTTTACTTCGATTTGGTGGAAGAAAGTGAGATACTTCTAACAAGCAGCGGTAAGGTTATTGAAGTGTGGTTCCATCGATGAAGGATACCATTGGCGATGCACGTAGCAATGCCCCAACAACGAACGATCGTCCCCAAGAAGTATGTGGTGATCAAAGTTTCGAAGTAGATGATTCCGCGTTTGCACCTTGTAACTGAATTTTCTTGGAGTTTAATCATTTCAAGTTATTAAAACCTTTGACAAGTGTTCTGGAAAAGCTGTCGATCATTAGAGATAATAGTCTATGATTAGTTGGAAACGTAGTCTCTTTGTGACAGATTATCCCTAGATTTTAGCTGGCTGTGATGTCCCTTTGAAGATATGCTTTCAGAGAAAAAGAAGGAATAAAAAGAGATACTGTTGTAGTACTGAAAGTAATTAGAAATAGAGTCGAGTGATTTAACAATAACAACAAAAGTTTTATCTCACTCGATAGGGTTGATAATATGAATTCTTTTACAGTATTAGATTATATTCCTTACTATATTATTTATATTTAACTTAATTTTATCTTATTTTATTGAGTATGATCAATTTTTTTTATCTTTTTCTTTTTTGTTTAATGTATTTATTTGCTAGAGTTTGCATCGTCTAATTAAAGTATTTATTGATCGTTTAAATACATACTATTATCATAAATATATTTTTTGGAGTTTTTTTTCAATAGGTATAATTTTGATTTTTTTTCTTCTAATGTTAGTGATTTAACATAGTAAAAAATGTTTGACTGTCTTAATACAGGGAACTTGCTCTATAACTTGATTGAATGTTTTTGTTTTCTTTCTTGACTTTTTCTTAATGTGACAGGGAACTTGATCTATAATTTGACTGAATTTTTTTCTTCTTTTTTTGCGTTGAACATGGAAGTTGAACATGGCTACTATGCAATCTCCCTTCATGCTTGATAAGGTAAGAGGAGGATTGTTTATTAGCACACAAATTTTACCTCAAATTCTCAAAGTAGTATTTTATTTATTTCTTTATGTTTTGAAACTTCCAAGTACTATTAAATGGGTATTTAGGTGCCACCAAATAACCATCAATTCACAATGTCAAAATTATAAACTTGTAGTTGTGTTCACAATCATAGTTGCTACTAAATGGTGTTATCTAGGTGTCACTAAATGGCTATGTAGGTCTTATTTATTGATTTAAGAATACAAAATCTTATTATAGTTGTTTGGTCTAACATAATGTTGCTTCTTAAGTTTCAAGGGGTTCAATATATATCAATAATTTTATTAAACCATTGTTTTGATCTTATGCAGCTACATCTCATGATTACAACACATGTTTAGCAAAACTATGAAGTATCACAGTAACATCAATTGAATTACTTCTGGGAAATTTTTGTATATACAGTTTTTGAGTTACGTATATGATATCAAAAACAATCTTTTGAATGGAAAATGGTAAGCAAACAGCTTTATACAGTCGTCCCTCACAACTAGAGCTCAGTTGTCACTCACCTGCCTTTGCTCTGTATGGCTTCAGGATTTGGAAGGAGCAGAGCAAGCTTGGATCCACACTCATCAGGGCACCAGCATTGTTGAACTCTCCGCAGTAGTTGGGGGCCGAGAATATCGTCACCAGCTGCCTGTCGGCAAAGAACTCATACCCATCTTCCACAACCTGCACCATCACCACCTCAAGGTTCATCCAAATACTAACTTGCAAACAAGTAAGATAACTATTTCACCTAGTATGATTTGTTTTTTTAGCAAATAAGAAATGAGATTATTGTTGAAGTTCATTTCATAATTAATTGAGAGATCTAAGGTAAAATAGCTAAAGAATGTATATTCTGTGATGCAAAAGGAGATAAATCAGAACAGTCTATGAACTTATTCCTAAAGGAATGAATCAAACTTTGCTTCTAAATGTATACAAGTATGGCAATTCTTCTATGAAAATAGGTTGAATTCATTGTTTAGACGGAATGGAACGAGAAAGTATGGAAGTTTACTTGATGAGCCCGGCAGATGAGATCGAGATCGTGCTTCCTCAAGAACTCGGCGACCTTGTCGGCCCCAAAAGTGTAGGAGACGCCCCGGTCGTTCTCCCCCCAACCCCTGATCTCGCGGTCCGGGTCCGACCACAGCAGATCGCAGAGCAGACCCTGGTCCGGCACGTCCACCGGGCGCTCGATCTCCCTGATCTGCTCCATCGCCTGCAGGTCCGGCGACAGCCCCCCGTGCATGCACAGGATCTTGTCGTCGATGAGGGCCGCCACCGGGAGGCAGTTGAAGCAGTCGGTGAAGAGGCGCCAGAGGCGGACGCTGAACCGCCGCTTGCACTCGTCGTAGAACCCGTAGATCCGGTTGATGGAGGCGCACTCGTGGTTGCCCCGCAGCAGGAAGAAGTTGTCCGGGTACTTGATCTTGTACGCCAGCAGCAGGCAGATCGTCTCGATGCTCTGCTTCCCCCGATCCACGTAGTCGCCGAGGAACAAGTAGTTTGCGCTCGGCGGCAGCCCCCCGTACTCGAACAACCGCAGCAGATCCGAGAACTGCCCGTGCACGTCCCCTGATGAATCCACGCATTCTAATTTCTCGAAGAAAATAAGGGGATTGATTTTTGAGTCAGTTTGTACCGCAGATGTTGATGGGGGCTTCGAGCTCGAGGAGGACGGGCTGGGCGAGGAAGATCTCCTTCGCGGCGGAGCAGAGGCTGCGGATCTCCGTCTCGCTCAGCTGCACCTTTTTGCCGCCGCCCTTGTTCTTGCTCTCCAGCAGTCTCTGGATCAGTTCGTCAATTGCCCCTCCGGCGCCGCCTCCTTCCATCGTTCCCGATCCAGATCTCGATCTCGATCTCAATTTTTCCTTTTTCTTTCTGAATCCAAGTGCCGATTTGAGTATAAAGGAACAGGAAGAGTCGGTGGAGGGGAAAAGGTATTGCTTTTTTTTATTGGAAAATTTGATTTCTCGATCGAAATGAAGAGGAGAGAGAGGGGGTGGTGGAGGGGGAGGAGGAGGAGGAGGTGGTGCACTGGTGGTGGTGGTTGAGGCGAAGGAGGAGGAGGGGCTAGAAATGGCTCCCCGCCTTGCGCGGTGGCGCCATGTCGGACGAAACGGGTGTGGGAGCGGCGGGCCCGCCACGATTATCTTGCGGATAAAGTCAACGGTGGAGCCTTGACCAGCTGAGCAATGGGCAGGCATGTGGTGAGTCACCTACTCAGTGTTTCAAACGGAAATTAAATAATATTATAATGTAAAACCGGATCGAGCCACTTCTAATCTCTTATTTAATATTTTTAATTTTTATATACAGTTTATTATTTCGTACATTTATGATGCACCTTTTCTCTCTCCTGAGCATTAATATATATTTTTTTTAAAACCTAATTTATATCGGATAATTATTTTAATAAAATTTAAAATTACTTTTTAATAGATATACTTGACCTTCCTTATATAAAACATTATATTAGGTAAATATCTTCCTGATTTATTTTTTTACTAAGAGTGTGAAATTATTCTGAAGGAATAGTTAAGAGGATGATTTTATTTTTTTTATTTTTTATTTTATGACGTATATCTCGTGAGTATTTAATATAATTTTTGTAGAATTTAAAATTTAGTGTATAAAATTTAGATTAAAAAAAATATACTAAGTAATCATCGGATGTACACCATGATAAAATATGTGAAATGTCTTGTAAAAATGTTCAGTTGATTAGTGAGTATTAAATTTATTATAATAAAATAAAAATTAATTTTCAACAGACACATATTTTTGGAGATTTTTTTTTTATTCTCTAATCACCAGATGATCCTATAAATAAACTCTATAATTTATTTTCCTTCTTATAATTAATTTAAGGACGAATTTATTTAAGTTTTTATTACAATCGAGCGTATCAAATCTCATATACTTTTTATATAATAGATAATTTAATGATATTTTTATTTATTTAAAATGATAAAAATGTTTCATAAAGTAGCTGAGAGTGAAGGACAATTTAGGAATTTTAGAAATATAAAAAGGAATAAATTGATCTAATCGAATTTAAAATTTTATTTTTTTTAAAAAAAATAATATTTTTTTTAAAAAATTAATTAATTCGGATTAAATTTTAAAATCTCTTATTCGATTAATTGAATAAATCAAAATTTTGAATTGAATTAAATTTTTTAAATATAAATTTTAGATCAAAATTAAATATTTATTAAATCGAATAAAATAGATCATAATTTAAAAAATTTAATTAATTCAATTTTTGATAAATTAATTGATATTTTATTAATTTGATTTATTTAATTTTTATTAAAAATTTTAATGGATTCAATTAGTTTTAAAAAAATCGATTTATTTATTTAGTTCGATTCAATTTTAGCTGAATTAGCTCTTAAATGAGAGGTTGTCAAAAGCAAAGACGCGTTGTTTAAGAATTTTTAATATTAGGGGTGTTATTTGTCATTTTTCGTTTCTTATGTTCGAATCTACAAGTTTGACCAGAAACAAATAATACTTCTTCCCCTATCTCCTCACAGTTTCAGAACGTAGCACGATTTCTCTCTCGAGCTCCAACAGGAGGGGTGGAGGGCTTGGGCGATGGCGGAGAGCACATCGGGACCGTGGATACTGGATGCAGCTCCTCTCTTCGTGGTTGTCCTATTGGTTGCCCACGTCTCTGCTTTGGTACGCGAGTCGATCTTGCTCCCTTTCTCATCTCCTTCCTCGTCCTTTTCCTCCCCCGCTTCTTCTGTGGAGATGACTAGGCGATGCTAATCCTCTTTCGATTTGCCGTGTTTCTAGGTTTATTGGATCTACAGATTGGCGGCTGAAAAACCGCACCCTCGGAGAAAGACGCATTAGGTAAGAGCGGCTCGTCGCCCATATGCTGATCCTTGTGTTTGAGGAAAATCAATATTTTTTTTCTGCTCAAGAAATCAGTGCTTTTATATTGTCGAACGCCATTTTCCTCCGTTTCTGCTCTAATCATCGATTAGTTGTTGATGTCATCTTTTTTTTTTATCTCACAAACATCAGTTTCGTACGAGATTAGATCTTGTTTTTTTCTTCTAAATGCTAAAAGTAGCACAGTTCTGCTTATAGTTGATATGAATCTTAAATACCATTGTCTCATGTATGCTGTGGTGTTTGCAAGCCATTGTTGTGTTGAGATCTATGGAAATATCAGAATCCAGAGAGAAGCCATTTTAAATTTTTTGTCTGGTTATAGTTATTGTTATTGTTATTGAGCTCAGTTACTAAACCAAAAAAAGCCTTCAATTTTCCAATATCTGGACTGCATGCTTGTTGATTATTAACGTGTTGCCAGATCAAATTTAGTATTTAGGAGGTTTTGACTTTGTTACTCAATTATATCCACTTAGTTTAACTCGTAAGCAAAGTTTCAGAAATCGTATGCATGAGGTCTGCAGTTGAACTACTACATAATGAATACACCACTTGTATTTCTAAAAAATAATAATAATAAATACTATTATGTCAAACAATACAAATTTACCTCTATAAAATAATATATAAAATTAATCAACCTAAGAAATAAATATAAACAAGACTTGTACTATTAAATCAATCATCCCAAACATAACTCTATTCAATTTTTTCATATGAACTTAATCAATGCATATAACACAAAATATTTAACATACAACAATGCATGTTGACCAACCAACATAACTCATAAAAAAAATTTACTAGTTGACCAAACAATTGATAAAATCAAATTAGGATCGTGATCCTACTTAGGAAGAGGGAGAGGTCTATCAATTTAGATTGTAGGATTGCATGTTACATTTATGGTTTATCATATGTATTAAATTTTGATATATAATAATAATAATATGAACATTTTATACTTATCATTTGAATATCATGATGCATAATTAAAAAATTTCATATGAATCATTCAAATATCTTTATGTAATGAGTAACTTTAATAAGAATGACACTTTTAAAAAATATTTTTTTAGTTATACAAGAATCTCATATAATTTCAACTTTTGTTTTTCAAACAACGTGGCATAAAATTAATTATCTACTTTTAGTCAACATCACATTTAAAAATGTTTATAAGTAAATTTGTTCTACCTAGGCAAGGTTATTTGTGTCAAGATCCTATGTAGAAATGATGAGGAAGCATAGGATTGGATTGTAGATTTGTAAGATCCTAGAACAATTTAGGTCTTACCTAAGAACTTTTATTGTTTAGGCCAATCTGGTTCTTAAGCTTATAAGATCTGATGATCTGGATCACAATCATGCTACCATGAATAAAATATATATATTTTTTGTCTATTTGGCAAAACTAGTTGATAAATCAATTTAACTATATGACTTTGTCTTTCACATGCAGTGATTGGTTTAGGTAATATAAGCTTTATATGACTATAAGGAGATGTGATGTGATTCCTCATTGCATATGCAACTGCATTAGTAGCCTATGTGGAAGCATTTTTAAAAAATGGTCATAATTCGCAAGCAATTAGCTTTTGTATAACTAATCTTGCGCGGTCATAGTCTCTTCTTTTTGGCTTTACATTTATATATTCAGGGAAATGAAGCACAGCCTCATATTTATCTCCTTATAATCTTCTTAGTTGAGTTTCTAAACCAACCCTGAGCATCCCATTAGGTTCCATGAAATCTATCTTCAAATATAAACTTCTTAGTTGAGTTACTAAACCAACCCTTTGGTCTAAATATAAACTTCAAATATTTCATACCGTTTGGTTGCCATGAAATCTTTCTTCAAATATACTCGATCTGTTTTCATGACTTGTTTAGACTATATGAACAAATTGCACTTTCTGCAAAGTGATAAATCAGCTCGTGAAGTAAAATCTAGTGTCTACAAATGGCATCCAAAAAGTGTCTGCAAATCAGCTTGTGATTCTAATGAGATTCTCATGGCGATCCTCTAATCTCATCACAATCACCCTTCAAGTAAAAGGGTGGATCCTACCTCTTGGCTGAACTTGGAAGCAGAAATCAATTTGGTTCTCAATGACCATGGTGATACCTTGCAAATGGCATTCCAAAAAGTATGAGTATGAGGAAACTATTTAATAACAAGAAAAGGAACACCACGTCAATCCTTAATTTCAAGTCCCTCTCTTAGAAAACAATGCTTACTGCAGATTTACTTGATGATGCTTGAGTGAAGGTGAAGTATGATAGAGAGTTAGAGACTACTTGCTGTTTGCACAAATCAACAGGGATGCAACCTCACTAAGCTGCTCAAGTCACACACATGTTGGACTGTCACTGCCGGTGTGCTACTGCTCACGCCAGGAAAGAGGCAGGACAATTATATTCACACTGGACAAAGGGGCTAAGTTTCCTTATGGTGTGACTAGGAGGTGCTCCCTATATAAATATAGGGAAGACTGATGGAAGGAAAGTGTCAATAAACAGTTGCAATTGGAAGGGATTGGCAAATGACTTTGGTTGGTCACGAGGGAGTGCAGGCGGCAGCTCCTCACGAGGGAGTGCAGGCGGCAGCTCCTCACGAGGGGGTGCAGGCCGCAGCTCCTCGCAAGGGTCGCATGTGGTCACTTATCACAAAGGGTGTGGGCGGTGGTTGCTCACGTAGTGTTTCTATTTTTAGAATGGATTAACAGGTCAGGGCTTAATAAAATGGGTATAATGATGCCTGTATTTCCTGTCTTATTATTACTTACATTGCTGCTGGTTTATGTACTTCATATTTGGACTTGCCAGTGGTTTGGCACCTGGTTGCTACTTTTTGCCTTGAATTCATATCTTGAGAATAATAAAGCATTTGTTAAGTCGAACTATATATGTATGTTTTTTTTTTGTTGGTTATGTTTTAGGCATGATATTCTATATGCTATTCCAATTTGTCCTATGAAAGCATATGCTTCCTGGTTGACTGGAATTTTCACTACACGAACAAACCAAATCCACATTCATTCACAGATGTGTACTATAGACTAAGCTTTTTTTCAAGATTTAGCATTACTATTTAATTTCTAAGCTTAATAATATGAACCTGGTTATGGGAATTAAATTTAGACCAAAACTTTGGTTTGAACCCGATTTTTCATGAAAAATGGCTCTGGTCCCTAGGGATTCTTGTTGGTTTAGAATGAATTATGCTTACTAATTTCTAAAGTATAACGGGAAGTACCTTTGAAAATATGTTGCCTTATTTGCTTTTACAAGAGTTTCATTGAAAAAAAAAATCCCCATGTTAACTATAATATTGTTGTTTGATAACTTCTAGTCTCAAGTCTTGTTGGGACCAGAATGGAACTCCAGGAAGCATTGATAATTTCTGATGACATGAAAGTGGTCATCAATCCCAAGATGCGAGATTGTACCTGTAATGTTTGTGTGTGTGTGTGTGTGAAATGTAGCCAACATCAAAGTGGCAGTGCTAGTAAACCATGTAGAAAAGTGCTTTCATTTGACCACTGTCTCCTTCAGTGCTGCACTTTACTTCTAGCATGCCTAAACCTGGAATCGATGTAATCAAGGGACTACATCTAATATATTTGAACAGCACAGTTCTAATGATTTGATCTTGGTTTAGTCATTTTATTTCGTATAGTTTTTAACTCTGAAGATTTGAATGCAGTGCACATAAGCATAACAATCATGTTAATTTGTCGTTTGTTATATTTTGTTTTGACTTTGTTTTGGTTTTCTCTTGGAAACAGGCTTGAATAGAAATGAAGCTGCAGATGATGCACAAGGTTACTTGAGTGACAGTCCTCAATAAATATCAGATTCTTTTTCTTTCCTCCTATGCAAACCTCTCATCCTTAAAAGATATTGGACAGACCTTATTGTAATTTGATTATGAATGTTTCAAACATTCATGTTTTACTCGATTTTCTGTGGAGTCATACAGGAAAAGAGGAAAGAAAAATGTAAAGTTTACTGAAACATTGTTGTGAGGTATTTCAGTAAAGGACTAAGTAACAGGATTTTGTTGAATTGCTCTACATTTTATTCCCTAAGCATGAACTTTTTCCTCTTTCTCTTTATTTTTTAAAGAAATCTCATCTCTAATCTTTTCGTCTATTTTCTCAAAGTTTATATGCTTGTCTCATGGCTTGCAATCAGCAACAACTACTATAATGTACCCATCAACATTGCTTGTCAGGTACCTTTCTCCTTCCTTTTGTGCCTAGACAAAACAGCTGCCTTCCTTCTACTTGTTACCACACAAACTAGAAATCTAATTAAGATGCATTGTCTTTTCTTATACATGGGAGGCACAGTAACTAGACCAATTTCTCTTGTTGCAGGGACATCAGAGGTCATGATTTAATTATAGCTGCTAAAGGAGTATCCGAAGATTGCAAATGGTTGGTAGATATAAAAATTTGATTCTAGATAAAAGAAATGGCTAATTGATGTGCCGTCATGCCCCAAGTGGAGACCACAAGTGTGCAACATCACGTCGATTCAAGCCGAGTGGTGGTCATCAACTCTAGTAATTTCTTTCTTCCTTTCAATGAAAAGAAATTCTATTACTATTAGGTTATATAGCCTACTCAATTACTGTCTTCCTCTTTTATCTTTTGTTGTTTTTACCATGAAAATTGAGTCAAGCTCTAACATAAGAATCTTGAAATTATTAATGTTGTGATATAGCATACAATGGCAATGGAGACTAAACCTAGGCCTTCATATGCAACCATTAATCTTTTAGCAATAAATTTGGCTTATTGATTTACTCTCATTTGCCTTAGTTGAAATATAACAAGGCGAATATGGTCTTTTGAATCTTACAAAGGCTTGTGTCTCAAAATTTGCTAATGTAGGTTCATACTTCTTCAAGTCAAAGCCTAATGATAATTTGTTAGGAACTTGCACATTCAAGAGCAGCAAAAGAGCATAACTTGTACTTGCTTGGATCTTCTAACAATTATTTCAGGCAGAAAGAGAAAATAAATTATCTCAAGCATGCTTATGCTGTTTCCTAGTAGAAGTAAATTTATCCAAGTCAGTCAGGCAGAGATTGGTGGATTAATGGGTTGGAATTCCTCAAGATAAGACATTGACTCACTAATTAAATAAAAAAACATATCTTTAAAACACTAATCTAGAACACAATCATGGAGATAAAACCTTACCTTGTAGTTATTATTAACAATGTGCTTTGTAGCTTAATAATTATTTATTGACCTATTTCAGTGTGCAGCACAAAACTATTTAATAAACAGGAATCACTTATCCATGAGAGATAGAGATAAGGAGAAAATTAAGTGGAATAATTATGTGTGGGACTGCTACAGATTGAGACAAACCTTATAATTGGCAACATTTCTGGTGTGTGACTGTGCTTGATCACTTTTAAATCAACATAAACGTTGATGAGTGTAGTTTTCAAGGTATTGTTCTCACAGTGGGGAGGCAAAGGAAGAAATGGAGATGAAGGACAAGGAGGAGATGTTGATCAAGAGTTCTTCCATCAGAGTTGAGTCATTGTTGTCGCCATTGACCTCATCGGAGGAGGAGGAGGAGGAGGAGGAAGAGGAGAAGGAGAGCAAAGGAGGAGAGGTGGAGAGCCAGGCGAAGAATGGAGCTTTTAGATGTTTGGGTTCCTTGGAAGACTCCCTGCCTATCAAGTAAGCAATCCCTTTTGACTCAACTTGAAAATTCTTTTTACTTCTGGTGTATTGTGTTAGAACAATTGGTTGCATTCCAATTTATTGTTGCAGGAGAGGATTGTCGAGCTTCTTCTCCGGTAAATCCAAGACTTTCGCAAGTTTGTCAGACATGGGCAACACGAGCACGAACAACCTCGCGAAAACTGAGAATTCCTTCAATAAGCGAAGAAGAATTCGAATGGCTAGCAAAGCAAGGAGAGCTTCTTCCTATACTTCATTCATAAGTCTACCACGGCCGCCGCCGCCGCCACCCTCACTTAAGGATCACATTTTGGAGGAAGGCGACAAAGAGGACATAGAAGAGCAACGCAAGAGGGAAATGAACAACATGATTTAATAGGTCATTGACATTGTTAAACTTCTCGACATGACTAGTTCAAAGCTTTGTCTTTGAAGTTTGAACAAGATGGTAGATTGAAAGTAAAATTCTGATTTAAAATTCTTCTTTTTATGTCTTTGAATTAAACTAGGAAAGAGGTAGGCCAATAGCGAAGATAGTGTTTAGAACTGAGATACCTCTAAAATTACATACAACTACTAACGTTCTCAAAATCCTATCGAATCATGCTAAGCTAAGTCTGAACCTTTTATCGAGCTCAAATACAAATACTATTTATTTTATAATTTGATTAAAATATCAATTTAATAATCAAATTCGTGTTAAATTTTAATTTATCATAGTTAATTAAAATTATAAAATAATATATTTGAATAAAAATATAAATAAATAAATAAATTTATTAATAAACCATACTTGTTTCCCGCGAGATGTAGTTATCGGCCTGTCTTCGGTTAACCACTACTGTACCCCAAACATACCTCCGCTTCTTGGTTCGCCAAAGGAAAGGGACCCACCACAGGATCCCGCAGATCCTGCTTCTGCTAGGCCGGTGTCTGGATAAGCGGGTAGAACATTCGGAGCCTTAATTTTTATTTTTATTATGGCCTTGATTCTATTTTATTCGCAGCGGAGGCGATCAGCAGTAGTAGTCGTTGACGACGACGGCGGAGAGGGGGAGAAATGGAGAATCGTGGCTGCGTTGGAAATCAGTTCGTTCTGCTCTGTTATTTGCTTTTAGAGAGAAGAACTGGAATCAGGGCTTTCGTTTTCTCGAATTGATCCATCAATGAGCACGCTCAAGGGCTGGCGGCAGGCCTACGGCGCGCTCAAGGACACCACCACCCTCAGCCTCGCCACGGTCAATAGCAATTTCAAGGTTGTTTCTTCACGGATCGATTAGATTTCTTGGATCTTTGTGGAAAGACCCTAGTCTAACTCGCTATGTTTGCGGCGTCGATTTGCTTCTTCTCGAATCAAGGACGTGGACGTCGCCGTTGTCAAGGCCACCAGCCACGTCGAACGCCCGCCCAAGGAGCGACACATTCAAAGTAAGAGCATTTTCCCCTCTACTATCTTTCTTTTGACCTATCGCTCCTAAAAAAAGGATTTTGATCGAGTTCAAGGCTACGTGCTCTTTTTTTGTTTCCAGAGTTTTTTGCTGCTGCTTCGGGGAGTTTGCCGCGGATCGATGTGGCTTACTGCGTGCGCACACTTTCTAGGAGATTGGCAAAGACACGTAATTGGGTGGTGAGTTTGGTTGATTATTGGTTCGTTCATTTCGGTTCTCTCCTTTGGTGGGCAACCATTTGATGATATGACATTCGCTATTTCTCCGCACTGGTGTGCCGTAAACAATGTAATCTTCATGTTCAATTTGTGCTTTCTGATTGAATTCATAAAGTTGAGTCTCGCGGGCTTGCAGCAGATTAGCCAATCACCTGCTTTGTTTGCTTGGGATAATTAATTTCCTGACTTGGTGTTTGGCATGAAGAGACTGTGGTGCAGTAAATGAATCAGAAGAAGCAACAAATTTCAGAGTCAATTCTCCTTTGTTGAGATACAAATGTACCATGATTTTAGCGTAATTTAGGTTTCTAGATAACATCACTTGCTGATGAAAATGTTGGCAATTTTATGGCATAGGATTCATCAAAATGAATCGCTGTATCTGGTGATGTTCTGCAGGTGTCTTTGAAGACACTAATTGTTATCCACAGGATACTTAGAGAAGGTGACTCTACGTTTAGGGAAGAGTTATTACACTATTCTAACAAAGCACATTTCCTTGACCTGACCAATTTCAAGGATAATTCCAGTTCTCTTGGTAAGTTTGTTCTGTTTGATATGTCAAATGATATATAATATAGTAGTTGCATTGAAGATATTGAGGATGTTTTCTAGCTTGGGATTGCTCCTCATGGGTCCGGGCTTATGCACTCTTTCTGGAGGAACGATTAGAGTGCTACAAAATTTTAAAATATGATGTTCAAGAACATCTATCGAGGAGGTTTTCGGATGTCCCTGACATAGTATGCTTTCTGAGGCTCTTGGTGTTGTTATTTATTTTATAAATTTTCTTTTCTTTTTGTTGATTATACTCTCATAACATTCAGGAACATACTAGTACCAGAACTTTAGGTAGCGAGGAACTGCTACAAAAGCTACTTGCCTTACAGCATTTGCTTTTTCGCATTATTGGTTGCCAGGCAATGAATATTTTCTGATCACTATTAACAGTGTTCTCTGTTGGTTTAAGGAATCAAGCAAGATGTATCTTGTTAATGCCAATAATTACCTTTATTTTCTTTCTTTTCTCTTTTTTGCTACACAACTAAATGGCTTATTCTTATAGCCTGAAGGAGCTGCATTTGGCAACTATCTTATACAGTATGCCCTGGCTCTGGTATGTTCATGATTTGTTTGTACTAAATTTTTCTTCAAAGTCACAGACTTTCAGCAAGCCATTTCTGCTGTTTGTCATGTTTTTGAAATTCTGTTAGGATGTTGCTACATCACAGATTAGTTTTTTTATATGAAAACATCTTTTGTTTAGGTGATTAAAGAAAGCTTCATAATCTATCGTGCTATGAATGATGGGATAATCAATCTTGTTGATTTGGTAATGCACTCAGTAATACTTTTCCAATAGATGACAGTGGCTTTCTAATGGGGAAAAAAAAGATACTTCCATTGGCTTAGATTTATCACTGTCCTGTTAAATCTTACTGCAGTTCTTTGCAATGCCAAGATATGAAGCTACAAGAGCACTCGACATTTACAAAAGGGCTGGGCGCTTGGTAAGTTAACAATGTGATGAATTTCTCTCTCTCTCTTCAATTTTTTCCCTTTTATGGAATTAATATTCTTTTGTAGTACCATAATAAACATTATGGCTGTTGTCTCTGCAATCAATAGGCACTCGGTCTTTATGAATTCTATGAGATCTGCAAAGGTCTGGAGCTAGTCAGAAATTTTCAGTTTCCTGCCCTTAAAGAGGTTTCCTTAGACATTCTCTGTTATTTCAATTTTCTTTTCTACCGACAACTAGAAATTTTTAGTTCAATAGTATTACTGATTGTTTTGTTTGCATTCCACAGCCACCTTCATCATTTCTTGCCACAATGGAGGAACACATTACTGAAACAACTCGAATTGGGTCTATTCTAAATAAAACATTGGTGAGTCTGTTATTTCTTTTTGATTATTAAGAGAGTGCATTTAGGTCTGGTATATAATTTCTATAGCTGGCTTTTGGGAAAGGAAAATGTGCTTTACCCAATATTATGGATATGGTTGGACTTGCTAATCAATTTTTGTTGCTGAAATAAACACTTTCTCATCCTTTTGCGAAAAGGGTCAAAGCCATATTTCATTTCAGTGAGATATGAAATGACAACATAAGCAAAGAAAATAATATGCAAAAATCTAAAGGGAACAAAAGAAAAGAAATGTAATAAAATAACTATATACAATGGGAAGAAATGTAAATTTGAAAGTTGAATAAAAGGAGATCAGGTCAGTATTATCCTGGTATTCTTTATTTTTTTAAGCCACCGTTTGCATGTGTACCAAATACAATGTGCTAAGAGCATTGCAACTTTAGAATTTAGATTAATTGAACTTTCATTTATGTTTTCATTTTTTCACATAAGAATGTAAAAGGGTGAAGAAAACTCTGCTAGATTCAGAGAGAATTTTCTACCAAGAAAAATAGGAATCTTTTTTTTTTTTTTTTGAGTGTTGATTTATATGGATTAATTTTAGTAAGATTTCATCTTTAGCACTGTCGGTTTTTAAGTGATTGTTTACTTTTTGGGATGTTAAGTAGTAATTGGTTTGTAATTTAGAAGGTAAAATAATTTAAGTAGGAGTCTAATTTCATTGGCATATTTTTCTAATTTGCATTTGATTAGTTTCTACCCATGCTGCATCCCTCGCCCTATTATACAAGGTAGACGAGTTACTTCTGCACTCCTCTTGCTACGAGTTTGTGTTTCACCAAAATCCAATGAAACATATCTTCAATGGTAGTCCAGTTTCCCACAATATTTCCCCAAAACTGTTTAGTTGGCTCATAAACCTCCTCTTGATTGTCTGGCCCCAGGATCAATGATAAAGTTGTAAGTCAAAGAAACTCTGAATCATTTTGAAGAAG
>JBBUKS010477525.1:0-17087 GCA_038050645.1 Hedychium gardnerianum
ATAGCACAATTGTTATTCTGATATAGTATCGACGGAATCACAACTTCCGTTGGTAATTATCTACGGAATCACCAATTTCCGTCGGTACACTCCGACGGAATTGGTGATTCCGTTGGTAAAATTTTTGACGGAATGCAAATTCCGTCAGTAAAATTTATCTACGGAATATTTATTCCATTAGTGTTACTTGCTACGGAAATAATATCCGTCAGAATTTACCGACGGAATTTGCATTATGTTGGAAATCACCGTCTTTGATGGGAAAAAAATTAATTGAGAAAATTCCGTCAGTATTTCGTCGGTAGGGTGATATACCAACGGAATATTCCATCAGTATTCCATATTTTTCTTCTAGTGTACATTCTACTTCATGTTACTGTTTATTTCTCTCCACTTTCACGGGCTAATTTGAGTATCGGAGTGGTTAAGTCGGAGAACCTCTGGCGTCATTCTAACCCTCTTCTGTCTTCTTGTTTCTCTCATTTTTGTTTCAGGAGGTCCTCGGAGGTTTTCTTTCTCTAGAGATTCACCATTCATCACACCAAGGCCTACGTTTTCTCTAATGACTCACTCTCCGGTGTTCTTAGATAGGTACGGTGAGGGTGCACAAGTTTGTAATGTTTAAGGAAAAAAAATAAGGATACTGAGAGGAAAAGAGACTTCTATTTGTTATGAATTTGCGACTGAAGTGATCTTGTTACATCGATAAGTTGACTCTAACTTTTGGTTACATTTATTCATATTTTCCTCGGGTCATTAGATCAATTTGAGACAACTAGTTGATCAACCCATTGGCAAATATGACACTCGAGTAATTGATCAAGTCAAGCGGACTAGGATAAGTGAACTAGGTCAAACCGATACAAAGGAGAGAATTTGAGTGAGGACGTAGAGCGTGAGTGCCTACGAGCCTCACACACTCTTCCTCGTGCATGGCTTAAGGCTCTCTATATGTGAATTTCGAGAAGTGTTCATCTTCAAGGCCACCACTGCCTTAAACCATATAAATTATGCTTAGTCAACGGTTTAAAGATATTAATTAAGCAAATAGAAAAGGTCAACTTCCTAATGACGCATGATTTATGCTGTTGTGTTAGATTTTAGTTTATGAGTTGTAAGAATATGACAAGTCAAATAGTCAATGCCTATATTTTAGAATTTCTGTTTTTTTGTTTGTTTGTTTGACTTTCCTACAAAATGTCATGTATTGACTAAAAAAATCGAACATTTGCGGCGGTGAAGTTTACCGGAATAGTATAATGTTCGTCGCATAAAAAAAATTATGTCTATACATTCCAAATGCATTTTCTACAGCTCTATCATTCCGCATAATCAACATTTAATTTCACGCAATTATCAAACATTGAACACAAAATGAATATTAAACACATCATACATATGCATAAAATAACACATAGACGCCAAGTCCACCATAAAGATTTAATCATATCTAACAAAAACTAGAAGATTTTTTTTTTAATAGTTCACCTATCTTTGTCCCATTAATTTGGGAGGTAAATCATCTTCCCTCCTAATTTATTTATTGAGTAAATTTAGAATATAATTTATATATATTTAAAAATTAATTTAAGATATTTCGTCCCTATTGAAATTTAAAATATAATATTTTTATTCTTTTAAATATTTTATTACCGTAGAGATATTAGAAGAAGTTTTTTAGAAGTGGAGGAATGTTAGATGACACTCTCTGCTCTAATAATTTTTTATGATTCTAATATTTTTTTATGATTATCTTGGAATTATCACATAGCTATTTGCCCTGGGCTATGATGTAATAGTAATGATACTTCAGTAATTTTTAAGTATTCGTAGTTTTGTTACGGTAGGGTATATTATAAGATAATTTTCTTTGATAAAATAAAAAATTTAGGACATTCATTATTGGACGATGAGATGTTTGCACTTTTGAATTTACTTTAATAATACATTTTATAAAATTATATCAATCATTTTCAAAATTAATCAGTTCGAAATACCTGATTAATGAGAAGTTTGTATTTTTAGATTTACTTTAGTAATCAATAATTTTTTTTATAGAATTAAATTAATCGTCTTTAAAATTAATCGATTTAAAAAATTAAATATTTGAGTTAAAAAAATTATTTTAATATTTCATCACAATAAACTAAATTTATGATCAAATTATTTGAACAATTAATCGTTGCTAAAATAAATTATTGATATTTTCTCAAAGAGAGTATCCAATCAAGAATATTCAAGAGGCACATCATATTTTAGTATTTAGTCAAATGTGAATTTGTTTTTTTAAATATCTTTCACTCAATTCAGTTTTTCCACTCAACGAAATCAAGTTTTTTTTTATAAGAGAATAAGATAGTTAGGAATATAATTTTATAAAAAATTATAAAAGTCATTAACTTTTATAAATTTTTTAGCACTTTCAAAAAGTTATTTTTTTTAAAAAAAAAGTCTATTAAATTTTATTGGAAAAGTTTATTATTATATAAAAAAATAAATTATAGGGGTTATGATTCCATATAATAAATAAGTTGTTAAGCTAATATAATTTATAAATTTTTTTATAGGTGAGAATCGATAATCCTTATTTATCTGTTGTGCTGAGTCAATTAATTAAAATAGAACGAGCAAAGCGGAATGGTAGTTTAATAAATAAATACTTCTTTGGCAAAAATTATAAGGCACTCTAAATTTTATAAATCATAAACAAAATGTTCCTTTTAAAAAAAATAAATTAAAAAAGCACCCTTTAATATTTTTATTCCAAAAATACCCTCTACCTTGCGTTGTTGTAAAAATTACTGGGTAATTGTTATAATATATAGAAGCTACTGAATAATTGTTGCAATGTGATTAAAATGAATTTAGAGATTAAGATTTAAGATTTATAATCATGTAGATGCTATCTAATAGTTGTTACACCGTGTAAAAGTTATTCACTAGCTATTAGTTTAAGATTTAAAATTTAAGATTTAAAATTTTTAAATATTATTTATCAACTTAATCAAAATTATTTAAATTTTATCAAAATTATTTTAAAAAAAAATTATATAAGCTATTATGCAACTGCTAAAAACTTAAACTCATCTTAAATATATTACAGTATTAATAATTACTCATATAAATCTTAAATACTAAATTCTTAACTCACCCTAAATAAATTGTAATAGTTATCCAATAATTTTTATGCATTATAATAACTATCGCTACTACAACAATAGCACTGGATAAGGGTGTTTTAGGAATAAAATTACTGAAGAGATTTTCATTTATTTTTTAAAAAAAGGGGATGCCTATGATGCCCTTTTATTTTTACCCTACTTCTTTTCACAAATATCAAAATATAACTCCGCCAATCAATCGCTACATCTATATAATTTATCCCCTCATTACGATTAAATACTCTAAATAATTAATTAAACATGTAAGATTTAGATCTCAATTAAGATAATAAATTTAAAAATATTGATTGTATGAATTTTTGTGAATATTTTTTGATTTATTTGATGAGGGATGAATTTTTTTTATCATTTTTAAAATTAATTAATTCGAAATATTAAATACTGGGATTATAAAGATAATAATAATAAAAAAATCTATATAATTTATTCGTTTTGGATTGCACATCGATGAGCTAAGAGGAAGGTGGCCCCTCATGGGTCATGCTGCTTAATCTGTCTCTTTCTCTGTGTTTCTCTCCGAATAGAAACTGAGATTACATTTATTTTAAGCTCCCAAGAATGATATAAGAAGGCCACGAACAAGTGTAACATCACTGCAAGTAGCGAGAAAGCAAAACAAAACAATGGAGGTGAGTGGCGTCAGCACAGTGAGGCAAGCAGAACCCCAGCACCAGGTCCATTACTCTTTCATCTTCTTCTTCTTCGAATGCAATTTAGTTTCTTGACTCAGAGAAGATCATGAAAAATGGCAGGCAGCTGGGTGGAAGAGGTTCCTCGCTCATGTCGGCCCTGGCTTCCTGGTCTCCTTGGCTTACCTCGACCCCGGAAACCGTAAACATCTCTCTCATTCTACAAAATGCATTCGTGTGGCTTACTTACCTTGCTCGTGTTTCTTGCCTTTGAGGCAGTGGAGACTGACCTACAAGCTGGAGCAAGTTACAGATACGAGCTCCTGTGGGTGATTCTGATCGGACTGATTTTCGCCCTCATTATCCAATCTTTATCGGCAAATCTAGGAGTGACTACAGGTATATACAACAATCTCAACTTTCTATTGATTAATTTCTCCCCCTTCCCCTTCTTTTAGAAAAATTTAGTAGCTTGATGCATATATACATGAAGGGAGGCACCTGGCTGAACTGTGCAAAGCAGAGTACCCTGTTTTCGTGAAGTACTGCCTGTGGCTGCTGGCGGAGCTGGCTGTGATCGCTGCTGATATACCTGAAGGTAAGCTTCTTTTTTTTTCCTCCTTCTTCTTCTTCTTCTTCTTCTGCTATTTGGATTTTGATCTTAATTTTCGCTTTGGGCGTGCAGTGATAGGGACAGCCTTCGCTCTCAACATCTTGTTCCATATTCCAGTTTGGGCAGGAGTGCTGCTGACAGGGTTGAGCACTCTGTTGCTGCTCGGACTGCAGAGATTTGGGGTCAGAAAACTCGAGCTGTTGATCTCCATCCTGGTGTTTTTAATGGCGGCCTGTTACTTCGGGGAGCTGAGCTACGTGAAGCCGCCTGCGACGGAGGTGATCAAGGGCCTGTTCATCCCGAAACTCGACGGAAACGGCGCCACCGGCGACGCCATCTCCCTCCTCGGCGCCCTCGTCATGCCGTAAGCATGCAGACAAACCGAGAGAGCAAGCAGTTGCAACCGAAATACATGACGATCTCACTTCCGCTTAATTTGCAGGCACAATTTGTTTCTGCATTCAGCACTCGTGCTGTCGAGGAAGACTCCACCTTCTGTCAAAGGAATCAATGTCGGCATTAGCGATTGAAATTGTAAATCCGTAATTAATTAATTTATTAATTAATTAAATTTTAAAATTGGATTTGGACTTCAGGATGCCTGCAGATATTTCTTACTGGAGAGTGGGTTCGCACTGTTCGTGGCGCTGCTCATCAACATCGCGGTGGTCTCGGTCTCCGGAACCGTTTGCGCCGCAACGAATCTTTCTGCTGATAACTCTGACAGATGCGGCAACCTAACCCTAAACTCTGCGTCTTTCTTGCTCAAGGTTGGCCGTTAAGCTGTTCATGTCGGACGGAATGGAATCTCTTTAATTTGTCGGCTTCGTTAATTGGGCTCTGTTCCTGTAGAATGTGCTGGGGAAGTCCAGCTCCATCGTGTATGGAATCTCTTTGTTGGCTTCCGGCCAGAGCTCTGCGATCACGGGCACATACGCCGGTCAATTTATCATGCAGGTAATAATTAATTGATGATATAATAATATCGATTAAGGATATATAACAAATTCAGGGATTTTTTTTTTAATTAATTGATTTGTTCAGGGATTTTTGGACATTAAAATGAGGATATGGCTCCGAAACCTCTTGACTCGATGCATCGCCATTTGTCCCAGTCTCGTCGTGGCGATCATCGGAGGAACGGCCGGCGCCGGGAGACTCATCATCATCGCATCGGTATAATATAATATAATATAATGAATATTATCAAAATTTCTCTCGATTATGAGATATTTGTATTTCACCCTGATTTCTAGATGATCCTCTCGTTCGAGCTCCCCTTCGCCCTCATCCCTCTGCTCAAGTTCAGCGGCAGCAGCATGAAGATGGGACCTCACAAGAACTCCATCTACGTCAGTGCATCTCCTTAATTATCTCAATTAAGCCCCCCACATGTTTCCATTATCGCTAATATAATCCTTGATTTTAGATAATCGTGGTGTCCTGGATCCTGGGGCTGGGCATCATTGGCATCAACATCTACTACTTGAGCACGAGCTTCGTGACGTGGATCATCCACAGCAGCCTCCCCAAGCCTGTTACAGTGCTGATTGGTATCGTCGTCTTCCCTGCCATGGCGGTTTACGTGCTCGCCTTGATCTACTTAACGTTCAGGAAGGACACGGTGGTGACCTTCGATGAGAAGATGGAGCACTCGATGGAGCAGGGTGGGCATGGAATCGGCAGGGGGATCGAGGTTGTGCCCTACAGAGAAGACCTTGCCGGCCAAATGCCGGAGTAAGCATTTTCCTAGGCGAGGTTGGTTTTTATAAATATGAAGGGCCTTG
This sequence comes from Hedychium gardnerianum, assembly GCA_038050645.1. Lineage (NCBI taxonomy): Eukaryota > Viridiplantae > Streptophyta > Magnoliopsida > Zingiberales > Zingiberaceae > Hedychium > Hedychium gardnerianum. Next base: position 6,212 of record JBBUKS010477525.1, read on the forward strand.
ATGTGATTAATTAATGTCGAGTGTGTGTTTGTTGGATTTCATGTAACCAGTGCATTTTGCTATATCCCTCTAAGAAAAAGTTGTATTTACAAAATAAACCAGCATGATATGGGCAATGAAAGCAATACCAAAGTTCGTCGTTGCAGTTAAAAGTCAGAAGGAATGAAAACATAGGGAAAAAAATTAAGGACAATGTACCTTTGGCAACCAAAACATGGATCAGATGATGGGGAGAGGTAAGAAATGTCGAATGGATTAGCCAAACATGTCGACTAACTAAACTTCGATAGAGAAGATTTTTCATGCCATGATACGGGCTGATCTCACATAGAGACTGTCTACGACTTTGCCGATGTTGGCAATGGTATCCAGTGTTCCGGGGAAGATGGCATCGGTCTTGGGATCATCGAAGATGATAAGGCATCCGGCACCTTGGTCCAGAGTCCCCGCGAACTTCTTGTCGAGTATCATCTGTGACAGCTTATTTTCCACATGATCCCAGGGCAATTCAATCAACTCAGCAATATGAGCAATCTCCACCTTTGAGTAGGGTTCGATCAACCTGCAAAGATTCTGCTCCAAAAGAGTATCGTACAAAGATGAAAGATGCCTGTGAACAATCGGATCCTCCTCGAGCTGGGTCTTGTAATCGCGGAGAGCGGTTTCAAATAGTTTGAGCGAACGCTTTGAGTGTGCATCTGCAACAGCTTTCATTGCATCCAAATCTGGACCCAGGTACTGCAAGCCAGCTTTGGATGAGATTATTCCAGCAACATCGTCGGCCTGGCTGACCATTATCTTGCACAAAAGCATGTACTTTAGGCTGAAGACTGCACGGGGATCCTCGATAGAATTAAAAGCTTCAAATGCTTCAAAGAAGTAGCTGTAAGCCGTCTTGTAGTCCTTCTCTTCGGCGTGAAGGATCCCGCTTTGTAAATCTATGGTGCCTTGCTGTGCTGGTGGAACATAGATGGCATTAGCTGCAGTTCTTGCTGCAGTCAGAGCAGCTTTTGCTTTCGGTAAGTTTCGAAGTGAAAAGTGAAGTTTGCTCTCTAAAAGGTCAATGTCTACAAGCAGCAACTTGTCATCCAGTCTTCTAACCTCCTTGATCAGGCCTGAAAGCAGTGTCAGAGCCTCAGAATATTCTTTGTTTTCCATCAGGAGAGCTGCAAGTCTTGCCTCAACTCGCTGCCTCAGAAATGTGCGTTTCTCAGCACGAGTCCACTGCACCATCTCTTTGCAAAGCGAGATTTGTAGATCAGAGGTTTCAGGAATCTTGGCAACAGCATCTATGATTCCTCTCACAATTTTTGCAGTTTTCGCTTTTGGAATTAATGAAAAAAAGGGCCTCAATTGGGTCAAAAGACTTCTCAAATCCTCAGCCTTCTTTTCTTGGGTGAGAAGATCTGTAAGATTTGAAATAGCCTGTTCTTTTATGCGCAATGCCTCTGCAGAAGATGATGGGTTTGCAAGAACACCATAGAGAATGGAAATAGACTCTGCATGATCTTTAGCCTCCAGGGCCTGCGCTATTGAATCCGTAGTAGCAGGTACGTAAGCAGCCTGCATTTCTGATCCGTTGAAGTTGCTTATATTATCAAAAATCTGCAAGCTGAAATACAACTATTTATTAAAATACGATATCATCTAAAGGAAATTCCAAAGACAGAGCGAGACTAAAGTATTGATGAACCCATGCTAACTAAGCAATCAAGAAAAGCACAACAAAAATTGGCTTAAAGCACCAAACACTGAGTTGAAAATTATAAGTTGTACATGCTTCATGGAAAACCTTATAACAAAATGCAGGCCAGCAGCCTTTCAATGAGAGACGATATCACACCTAATGTGGTCCTGTATGCACCTTTTTGCTGAATGAATGCAGCAGTTACTAAGTCATGTAGATCTCTCCATCTAAAGAACATATTCAATATAAACAACTCTTACCATTAAGAAAAAAGATCTAGAAGCAAACTTCAACTTGATAAGTGATTTTCATTCAAACAATAATAATAATGATAATGAACATAAAAATAAAAATAAAAGTCTACACGTGATATTTCATGGCTTAAGGCATCCTCAACCTAACTAATAGTGGGAAATGGCATATAAACAAGTGTGCATCTTTTGATTTGATTTTGAACTATTAGTGAAAAATTGACTAAAGTATAAACATTAACAGAAAAAAATTTACCACAGTTCTTATCTGGTGCTGCCCATCTTACAGTTTTAATGTGGTTAATCTGAAATGCATACAACCTAGTACCTTGAAAGAATATTTGAGATTTATTGTGTAGATGACAGACAAATAACTGGCCAGCTCAAGTTTGTAAAAATTTATGCCTAAGAATAGCATCCTTAGCTTCCCAAATCTCAAAAGTTAGTTAATCTGGACAGAAAATTAAATGGACAAAGAAATTTAAGAAGCATTAGCAACTTAAAGATGTAAGAAATATAGACAAGGTGATAAGTTGCTCAAAATTTTCATCTTTGCATCCAGTGATGCGAACACAGAAAAACAGACTTGGTGTGAGTTATTAATATCTTATAACTAAGGTGCAAAGTATATTTTTAACATTTTTTTAGGACTAAAATTTAAAAATATAAGGGATTGATAGAAGAAAAAATATCAACGAATGGCATTGCCTTCAAGTTCAACATGCAGGATAAGGCTCCTCAAGCCAGTTGAAGATAGCAAATCTTTCCCCACCTACATATATTCTTTAGAGCCACATTTGCCCTCTGTTCTCGCTCCTCTTTTATTCCTATAGTCTCTCTCTCCCCTATGCAAGTATTTAGAGTCGCAAAGCTCCCTCTCAAAAAAAATCCACGTTTCAAGCTCATTAGCCAATACTAGTGACAGAAAAAGCTATGAAAAAACACAAATGATAACCAAAGCACATCTAACTTTCAAAGGAGAGGTGTGCTTCCGCCTTAAGTACTATATTGCAAAGGAATGGCTCGGATAGTAAGACAGAAGAAGACACATTTGTTGATACCAAATTGTGCTTCTGGATTAGAATAGTGTAAGCAACTCCATTACCTATCAGATTTGAATATGAATGTAGCCAACCAAATTTGAACCAAGCTTTTAGAATGGATCAAAGTCGATGACTGACCTTATCAGATCCAACCTTGAATATCACACATCAAAAAAGTCAAGTATAGGCTTATATATTACCGCAACATCCAAGCATAGTAGACTTAAATCTATTTAACAATAGCATCAGAAGCATGCTGTAGCGCAAAAAAAGTAGAAAAACATTGGATGAAAAAAATACACCAAATTAAAGCAGGTCAGCACATAAGTCCGCAAAATTTAAAGGAGATCATTATTAAATTTAGCAGCAAAACCCTGCTCAAGAGATGGCAAACAATATAGCAGTATTGTCTAAAAATCACTGCAGAAAAAATTACCTACTTAAATGTTCATAAACTATCACAACATAATTTTTCAAGATGACTTTTGTATTGTGTCCTTGTTCAGTCCCCTATTTTAATCCACGAATTGGACAGACAGGCAACATGATTCACACCGCAATGCCCTCATTCATGTATGCTATAAAAATATCTCAAGCGTGAACCTAGCTGGAATCAGCGACTTCAACGAGTAGCGAACAAAATACAGATCTACCTAATATACATCTTGCATACAGATCTAGATATAGAGAATCAACAGAAACAGATAGCCGATGAAGGGGACAACTTGAGAACAAATCTAAAAAAAACATTTCTGATGCAAAAGGGAGGGGAGAAGGCGCATTTGACGCTTACCACAGTCCTCCGGCCGCTGTGATCGTTAGGGTTGAGTAGGTTCGAGTCGGGAGATACCCATCGAATTCTTTAGCACGGCTGCAATGTATTTGATGGGCTGGGCCGGGCCGGGATGCATTGAAAAATCCGGTCCAAACTCCAAGCGAACTCAAATTTACTTGTCCAAATTATTTAGATCACTTTTTTTGAAAAAATTATTAAAACAGCACGTATATATATACAATGCTTTGATTAAATACCAAAACAGCTTCAATTTACTTTTTTTATTCTTATAATTTGTTATTAAAAAAACAAAAAAGGCTATTTACTAATATTTTTTATTCCATTTTTTTAATTTGTTTTATTTTTTTCTATTTTATTTAACATATTAAAAATAAAAATCAAATTAGAGAAGCAGCTCCAAGATAAATTACATAGGATATTTTAGACAGATTTTTTTTTTAATAATTAAAAAAGAACATATTGTTATCATAAACAATTAATTTGATTTGATTGATAAATCATTATATTTTTTTTCATTTCTATACCACTCTATCTATCCTGTAAATAGGAGTGTTTGATAAAAATAATAAATAAGATAATTCTCTCTATAATTCTCTCTTCTTCTACTATTTAATTACAACACATTAGCAACGTTTATATGGGGATGATCGAGGAATATCACATAACGCATAAGTCAAGTTAGAAAAGAGAAAGTGACCGTCAAAGATATTAGCCTCTCGGCCACGGCAATTTCCCGGCTACGACAATCTCCCGGTTAAGACAGCCTCTCGGCTGCTAGAGTCTTGGTTGCTTGACGGTACGAATCTCAGATATCTCCGCGTCTTTCGGAATCAATAAAACGTTATCTCTACAAGAACGTAGGCATTATTAGCGTTATCCTCCGGAAGACGTGGGGAATGTGGCCCCATTACTCCTGATAAAAACAGGGAGTTGTCCCTATTAAATAGGGAGTGGAAAGGACACGAGAGATTAGAGGTCTATAAAAGGTCACCTGCCTCAGCAGGTCAAGGCACGCGCAAAGACACCCTCAAAAGCCCTAGCTCTGATTCCCTTCTTCCACCTCCACTGACTTGAGCGTTGGAATGACTATACCGGGAAACTCCCTAGCTACCATTCTAACGGTTTTACTCTAGTCCTTCCCAGACGAGGGTACAAACACCTGCTGAAAAGCTCTTCTGATTGTTTGGAGATAGGTGACGGTAGTCAACTTTCGTGCCAGTACACTAGTGAGTCACGCGTCGGAATTCCTAGATGAGATTAAACATGAACGCTCTTTAAGATATAAACTCATAAATAATTCTTAGTCTTAGTCTTTATATGGATGATCATGAAGAAGCATAATATTTAGATTTAATATTGATGCTCTTAATGTAACATAAATTTTAAATTTATATTGATGCTCCTCAAGTAGCACAATAAGAATTTATGTTGATATATTAATAAATCTATAATTTAAAATATAAAAATTTAAGATTTATCAATATTACTGAATGATATAAGATAAGTTTTATTAATGTTCCTGAAAAATATTAATTTACGATTTAACACATTTCAATATTCTTGAAAAAAATTAAAAATATAAGATTTGTTAATATTCCTAAATAATATTGAAATATATAATCATTTTGATCCTATTATGACATGCTTGTTTAGTATTTGTTTCTTTTAATTTTTGTTGCTATAATATTTTTATGTGGGCAAATATTTGATTGCTTCGTAACCATGACAATATAACACGTTTTGACCATATTATGACATACTTGTTCATTGATTGCTTCCTTTTAATTTTTGTTGCTATAATATTTTTGCGTGGAGACAAATATTTAATTGCTTCAAATAGTAACACATTTTTGTTTTATAAATGATATTATTCTAATTATTTTCTTAATTTGCTTTTATATAGTGATTACTATGACAAATATCAAGCTTGAATTTGAAGTACTTAACTTAATTGGAAAAATTATTTGTCATGGATTTTGGATGCCAAGATCCATCTTGTCACTAAGAGCTTAGCAGATATAATAAAAAAATATGAAACAACGAGTTCCGATAGGATCATGCAAAAGCACTTATTTTCCTTTGTCACCATCTTGATGATAGATTAAAAGTTAAGTATTTCATTGTAAAAGAACTACAAGAACTTTGAAAAAGATTGAAAGAAAGGTTTGACCATCAAAGAACTATAGTTCTCCCAATAGCCCGTTATGAGTGGATGCATCTTTGCTTGCAAGATTTTAAATCTATAAGCGATTATAACTCAGCATTATTCAAGATTAGCTCCAAACTCTCACTTTGTGTAGAAAAAATTACTGATCAAGATTTGTTAGAAAAAAAATTTCTCCATTTTTTATGCATCAAATGTGCTCATGAAGCAACAATATAGTAAGCGTGGATTTAAAAAATATTCTTAGTTTATGTCATGACGGCTAGTTGCTAAACATAATAATGAGCTACTCATGAAAAATCATCAATTGCGCCCAACTAGATCTACACCGTTTCCTAAAACAAATGAAACATAATTCCCTGAAATGAATGCTAACTTATCTCAAAATTATAAAATTGGGATAAGTTGTGGGTGTGACTAAAAAACATTTTATCAACAACAAAATGGTAAAAGACTTAAAACAAGCAACCATCAATAGAAATCTAACAATTAAGAAGTAAAAGGGAAAAACTCGAAAGAATATGAAGATAAGTGTTTTAAATGTTGGATGGAGAGGCATTGGTCTTGTACCTGTCACACATCAAGGTATCTTATGGATCTATACCAAAATTCGATCGAGGTAAAAGGAAAAGGAAAAATAGAGACAAATTTTGCAGATGATTTTGATTCAATTGACATAATTGATTTGGATGTCTCTGATTTCTTTGCCCAACTAGATGACAATATTGATCATTTGATTGGTGGTGGTGTGCTAGACAATATGGAATAGTTGTATTTCTGTTTCGGTGTCTTTTCCTTTCCAAGTTTAGTTTTGATTTAAGTTGTAGGTGAAGTCTTTAGAAAGTTTGAAATGATTATCTTTCAGTCAATTGCAGTGTCTTTTCTATTTCGAAATTCCATTATTTTTTAAGTTGTCAATGGGAGCTACTATTTTGGATCTTCATTTAATAAAGTGTTTTATTTATAAATCTTGCATTAAATTATATTGGGATTATAACTCTTTTACTTATACATTTATTTTTAAGATTAATGATAGAATATCAAGACGAATGTTTAGCAGATAGTGGTACAAAAGCAAAAAAATATATTTTACAAAATGATACAAGTTTATATATTGAAAATGCACTCTATAATAGTAAATCCAGTAGAAATTTGCTTAATTTTAAAGATATCCGCCGAAATGGATATCATATTTAAACATTAAATAAAAATAATATTGAATATCTTTGTATTATATCTATTATATATAGTTAGAAATAAATAAAAGAAAGATTGTGTGCACTCCCTTCTCAACAATAAAAATAGTTGAGACAAACATAATAACAAACTAGTAGTTTGTTGACAAGCACAATTTCATATTATGACACGATCGACTTGATTATCCTAGGGTAACAATGATGCAAAGAATAATAAATAATTCACATGGACCTCCTTTAAAGAACCAGAAGATTCTACATAATAATTTTTCATGTGTGACTTGTTTACAAGGCAAACTAATTATAAGACTTTCCACCACAAAGGTTGATGTTGAAACTTCAACCTTCTTGGAGAGGATTCATGGGGATATTTGTGGACCTATATACACCCATCATGTGGCCCATTTCGATATTTCATGGTATTGGTTGATACTTCAACTAGATGATCACATATTAGTTTGCTTTCATCTCAAAATATAGCCTTCGCTAAACTACTTGGGAAAATTATTAAATTACGAGCTCAATTCCCTAATTACTCAATCAAGGCAATTCGTCTTGATAATGTTGTTGAATTTAAGTCACAAGCATTTGATGACTATTGCATGTTAATCAGAATTTCAATTTAGCATTCAGTTGCCCATGTTCATACATAGAATGACCTAACAGAATCATTTATTAAACAGTTGCAATTGATTTCTAGTACTACTCATGAAAACAAAACTTCCATCTTCTACCTAGGGTTATGTCATAATACATGTTGCATCATTTATTAGTGTAAGACCAACTAATTATCACCAATACTCACTGTTACAACTTGCCTATGGTCGAGTTCGAGTATTTGGCTGTGCAGTACAAGTCTCTATCCCACCTGCACAACAAACCAAAATAGGTCCACAACGTAGACTTGGGATTTATGTGGGATATGATTCACCATCCATTATTAGATATTTGGAGCCTTTAACAAGTGACTTGTTTACCACAAGATTTGCAAATTGTCATTTTGATAAACCAATTTTCCAACGCTTAGGAAGCAAAGTTGTATCATGAAGAACAATGAAAATTTTGTTGGAATGAAAAATAATTATCTCATTTTGATCCCCGCAACAATCAATGTGAGCAAGAAGTGAAAAAATCATTCACTTGCAAAGAATTGCAAACCAATTGCCTAATGCTTTTGTTAATACAAAAATATGACAAAGTCATACATACAAGTAGAGAATACTCCAATAAAAATTGATATTCCTATAGGATCATCTATTACTCTACCTGCAAATGTATCTAGAATACACCAGAAGCGTGGTCGACCAATTGGCTCGAAAGACACTGTACCTCAAAAAAGAAAGGTACAAGAAAAGGAAGAATCAAAAACTCCAAAAGAAGCAATTCCAAATAATATAATAAGAGAAATCAATGAATCAAATGTGGATAATGTTGATCTTGAAAAATCACAATTACATGAAAACAATGAGATTTCAATAAATTATTTGATATCTTCTAAAATATGGGATCTAAACAATACAACCATTGATGATATTTTCGCTTTCAATATGACCCTTGACATCGTGCAAGGTGATAAAGATCCCGAAACACAATCTGTCAAAGATTGTGAAGAAAGAAATGGCTGGCCAAAATGAAAGGCATACACTATAAAAAAATGGCTAGACCAAAATTTTAGAAGTGGTCGACAAAGTGATTGTAAATGCTGAACTAGTAGAATCGGTCAAAGTTAACCGCTCCAAAACCTCTTCAATTGGTTTTTTTGAAGTGGTTGCAAAATCGTTATTGTTGGACACATTTAGAAGGGGTTTGTATGACCGATTCTATAAGTTGCTTTTTTGAGTGGTTTAAGACCACTTCTAAACCTCTTCAATTTGATCTCTCTCTATTCTAGCGACCCATCAGATTAATTACACCCTAGCATCATCCTTTCACATATGCGACATAAATTGCCTTTGATTTTGTTTGTGGAGGTAATCTCTTGGTTTAATTTTCGCAAGGTAACAATTTTTTAAACTATTAATGGTGATAAAATTGTAATCGATTAGGGTTTGTGTTGGGGTGGTAGATTTGTAAATTTTTCCAATAAATCCCTTAATTTATCTTTTTGTCCAAGTTATTTGTATTGTTTTTCAAGTTTATTGATCGTATTTTTTGTATTATAACTTGTATATGATGCTAAGCTTCATTTTCACATTTTCCCCTCTAAGTTGAATAATATCAAGGATTTCTCATAAGGCCATTAGCATATATGATTCTTTTTTCTTTTGAAATCCTTCTATTTATATATTTGAAATTTTATATTTAGGAATTATATTTTATATTTGTTGAATTCTTTGAAATTTATACGTGTTTATTTATGAAGTTTATTTAATTTTGATAATCTTGCTTCAATGGAGGTGCCCCGGAGCGTTGAAGACGCCCCCAATGGGCTATAAAAGAGCATCTCGACCAGCAACTATCAACATTGCTTCCAGATCTGATTTCGACCTCATACTGCTATTTCGAGCGCCTACGTTTGTTGTACTATGACCCTGCTGCACCGAACTAACGCCAAGTCATCATCGACAGTAATATTTTAATTGGGTAACAAATTCTCATTATTATTTATTTATAGTCATCCCTGCACAAGAGAAGTGTAGACTTGTTACACTCTCTGCTTTCACATTTTGAACTCGATTTCTTTTCCGGAGGTTCTCCGAAAGAGAATTAGTGGATTGCCCGTCAAAAACGTCCCAAGGGGGCGTAGGCTTTAGAGTAGTAGTCTGCTGGGGCTGCGAACCAAGTAAACTAACCGTGTGCTCTTTTTCTCTCTATATATGTTTTGATTTTAGTCGTATTTGTTTTTCCACTACACGCTCGAATTTTTGACAAGATTTCAATACGAAAAGAAAGAATTTAAAACACATGATTCACCCCCCCCATCTCACATGCACTCGATCCTACAAGTGGTATTAGAGCGGAGAAACTTGATTTTAGTACAACCACTAAATCAAGAATTTTTGTGTTTCTTTTCCTTTTCTATTTTTTTTTTTTTTACCCGCACTACTAATCCCAAGATGAAGTCTTGGAAATTCTGTTTTCTTATTTTTGTTCTTGCAAGAAGTTAATGGCACAGAATGAGGGATACAACACTGCCCATCCACCGTTGTTCAATAGAGATGACTTTCCATACTGAAAAATGAGGATGGAGGTTTACCTGAAAACTGACATCAAGCAATGGTTCACGGTAAGATGAGGATACACGACTCCAACGGACAACTTCGGCAAGGTCCTTGAACCAGAAGAGTGGAACCCATACATGAAGAAAAATGCCTAGACTGACAACAAAGCCCTGAACACCCTTCAATGCAGGCTAACGAAGGAAGAACTCAACCGAGTCGGGTCATTCAGCAACGCCAAGGAGCTATGGGAAAAATTGATCGAGCTACATGAAGGCACAGACGACTCCAAGGTAACAAAACGAGACCTGCTTTTAAATAATTTATTTAATATTAAAATGCAGGACGAAAAAACCGCAAGCCAGCTGCACGTGAAGATCAAGAATATTCTCAACGGACTCCACCTTATAGGCCACCAACTCGAGAATCGAGACATCATAAGATATACCTTAAACTCGTTTCCTCGAAATGCACTGTGGACATCTATAATAGATGCCTATAAAGTTTCGAGGAATCTTTCAAAATTAAAATTAGATAAATTATTTTGTGAATTAGAGCTACACGAACAGACTAACACAAAA